>JAMXBD010002069.1:0-242931 GCA_024138025.1 Combretum micranthum | reverse complement strand
ACCGCACCTCAGATGGACTTACACACCACTTGGACACCTAGCCCACGTGTTAGAAGAAATTAGGTAAAACATGCCAGCACAAGCACCTGTACTCGAGACAGCACCAGCAACAACACCGGCGTCTACATCAATACCGCCGCCACAACAAGTACCAACGGAGTCATCTGTGCATAGGAACATGCATAGCCAAAGTGCACTGCTACCTCCACCTCCACCGCCAAAGCCATATAAAAGCATGTTGCCTGATTTCATCAAAAGCAACCACTACTTTGAAGGAGCTTATGATAAGCCCGAGGAGGCTGAAGATTGGTTATCTCAAATTGAGATGTCTTTTGATGCCTATGAAGTTCCGCCCCACCTGCAAATCAAGTATGAAACATTCATGCTTCGTTTAAACGCTAGGATATGGTAGGAGTCAAGGAAAAGAGATCTAATGACTCCAATCACTTGGGAAATGTTTATGTCACACCCTGCCTCCGCAGGCGACGGCGATGAGATGCCAGGGCAGACAACTGCCACAGGCCCCCTAGTGGTAATGGCCGACACTACCATTGCATCATGGTACCCCAACCAACGCATGCCCCAACGGGTACCACGGGCACTATAGGTATTGTTACCCTCAGGCAGAGTTGAATCCAGTCTGCAGACTCTAGGATTCGAACCCAAGAATTGAGGCTTTTGCCTGCCCCAAAGGCAACACCTCTCACCAGTTGATCTGCAGCTCAAGTGGTGAAAGGTGCTGCCTTTGGGGCAGGCAAAAGCCTCAGGTCTTGGTTCGAATCCTAGAGTCTGCAGACTGGATTCAACTCTGCCTGAGGGTAACAATACCTATAGTGCCCGTGGTACCCGTTGGGGCATGCGTTGGTTGGGTCACCATGATGCAATGGTGGTGTCGGCCATTACCACTAGGGGGCCTGTGGCAGTTGCCTTCCCTGGCATCACGTTGCTGTCGCCTGCGGGACAGGGCGTGACAGTTTAGACATGAGTTTTTAGAGAATTATTTCCCAGAAGTTTACGAGTAAGATATAGTGCAGACTTCTTGCAGATCGCTCAAAAGGGAAGAACAATCGAGTAATACGAAACCGAGTTCAGTAGATTATTGCAATATGCCCCTGATTCCTATAAGTACAGTGAGGAGTTAAAAAGACAAGTCTTTATAGGGGGATTGGATGAAGATCTGAGAATGAGATTGGAAGAATTTAACATAAGGAATTTTCGAGAATTGGTGGAAAGAGCTCGAATCGTAGAAGGAGCAAGGAAAAGGAGAGAAAAGAAAGAAGAAGAAGAAAACCCAATCGATGAGAGGAAGTTTTATGTAGAACCTAATTCTATGCCTCCACCAAAGAGATTCAAGATCTCCAACAACTGCAGAAACACTAATAACAATGGAAGGTTCACACCAAAAGACGTTCAGTGTTGGAAGTGCAATGGAGCACATTACCCAAAAAAGTGCCCCCAGTTATTTGGAAAGTGTTTCTTCTGTGGAAATGCAGACCATAAGATATCCAGATGCCCAAACAAAGGAGTCAATACTTGCCATGTCTGTAATCAGAAAGGGCATTTCGTCAGCAACTGTCCACAAGGAAGGAATATTTTGTCAAGATCGTCAGAAGGAGTTGTTCCTATAAGGATTGAGAAAGGAAATGGAAGTGGAAGTGAAAGCAGACCAGGATCTACTACTTCGGAAATTCGAATCTACAACTTGAAGGTATGGTGGATAAGTGAAGAAGTAAATGAAGAAAATGGAAACTTAGCTGCATTGGAGTACCTTAGAGGCTATAACAGCGACATGGGAACCGGTAAGTCTCCAACCCTCTTCTATTTTTGTCATTCCTTTATTTCAAGCAACACAAGAAGTTCAAAGTTTTTCTTTATATGGATGAATGAGAGAATAGGAGTAATAATCCCCTAATGTGTGCATAAGAAGCTTTCAGTTAGTAAATTAGAATGTTTTGCCCTCTTGGAATTCAAGTGATACATTCTTTCGATATATCTAGTCTAGATTACCTATGACAAGAAATCAACCTAGTTTTAAGATTTAAAATCCCCACACAAAAGAATGATGAAACCCAAGAAATATTGGTTGATCATTCAACAATGACGGGAGGGCATGAAGTCACCTGTGACTCTAAAGAATAATGGAGTTGAGTAATCCTTAGGATAAGATGTATATCTCTCAAGTAGGACCCCAATATAAAGTCACAAAGGAGAACATAAAACCTATGAACCGATAAGACAGAAAGAGGATATTGCTAAAGGACTTGCTATCACAAGAAAAGAAGAGACACATTCTTTTAGGTTGATAAAGGAAAACGAGTAACTATCTCAATAATATGAAAGGGAATGAAAAGAAACCGACCATTGGAGATATTCACAATTTTTGATAAATTCCGAATAAATAAGAAGACGTGAGGACATACAGTCACTTATGACGTTAAAAGTTGATGGAGATAAGTAATACTTGGCATAGAATGTTTACCTTTTTGTAGAACCCTGATAAAAAGTCATGAGAAGAATAAAACTCGTAACTGATAGGGTGAAAGGATAGCATTAGTAGAGGACTCATCATTACAAGGAAAAAGTAGAGGCATATTCTTTCAAGAGATAGAGGAAGATGGACGACCACCTTGACAATACAAAAGAGAATAGAAGAGAAGACAACCCTTAAGAGAAAATCACAATTTTCGATAAGTATTTACGAAGGTTTTCGGATAAATGACCCAGATTCTATTTACAGAGAAGAGATAAACTTGGAGACTAGACTAATAGCCTTGGACGATTTTATCAGAGGATAACTACAAGAAGCTTTAGCTCAAGACATTATGCAAAGGAGTAAACCACCATGGAATATACCAGTTCAGCTTATAATGGGAAGGATAAACCCCTAAGCTAACGTGTTAACTTTCAGAAAGGAACAAAGTAAAAATATTTTGACCAATTAAGGAGAAAACACGTTTTCTCAAGATTAAGATCACGATACTACCAACAAAGGAACAAATCGAGAAGGAATGACCCTCTAACTCTTTACAGACCCCATAGGTTCTAGTAATACTTTTTGGACTCAAACCAAGAATATAAGACCCTATTGAAGAAGCGAATAATTGACGAAAATTGTGGTATAATCCGAAGGAGAAAAAGAGATAATCAAATAATGTAATCTTGAGTATAGGAAGTTAATAAAAGGGATTGAAAGGCTTAAAGGAGGAAAACAGCCGATGGGATATCAAAGCCGACTGTGTAGAAAGAATAAATGAGAAGATACGAAGGATAAAGAGGAAATATAGGAAGAAAGGTATATCGAAGGAAGCTAAAGAACGATTTAGCACAACTAAGGGCAAGGAAGTCAGTAAGAAGGAATTACGAATACAATTCATAATTTAGGACGAATGACATATTCAGGAAGAACTCAAATATACCAAAGTTCAAGGGACATTAGAGGAAATGAAATAAGAAATAAGAACATCAAAGAACGGAAGGACCTATAAGGACTCAGTAATGTCGAGATAAAAACGAAATTAACCTCCTCACAAATTTTGGATTTCTCACATTGTTAGCAAGAAGGCAAGGACGATTATAGTATAAGCTAATCAACTAAAAAGATGTTTCATAGTTAGTCAATAAAACGTTCTCCACGAAGCGTTCTAAAGGAAGATGATATAAAAGCAAAGGAGTTCTAGTCAGAAGTCATAACAAACCAGGACAGGAGAATGGAGCAATGAAGAGGAACTAATAATGAACTTTGGAGAAAAAGAGACCCCTTGATGCTACATAACAAACGATCAAGAAGGACAATTCAAAGACCTTAGGAGGAACAATCAAGGGTGTCCTATGAAATGAGAAAAACACAAGATAGACGAAAGAAATAAGACTAATCAGAAAAGAAAGACCTTAGGAGTTTCAAAATGGGAAATCATGTGCGTTTAAGGATAGGAAGTAATTACCATATGATCTTTTGAGAAGTAATAAGACAAGAAGGAACTCTAGATTATTACATAAAACATATTGGAGACAAGTAACAAATCCCTATTCAATAAATGGTTAAGGAATCGAGTTATGGAAATAAGAGTTAATGTTTTTAAAGGAAAACTTTCCTTCTGAGGAATACCCAATACAAAAATTTATCTAGAATAGTTCAGAAGATAAGAAATGAGAAAATCGACCAAGAAAAATCTTTTTGAGGAGATACGAGTGAAGCACAACCTATGTATTCAAGTTTGGTTGAAACCGCAATTAGGAATTTCCAAGTTTTGAGGACAAAACTTTCTTTAAGGGGGATAGGTTGTAAACCCCCAAATTTTTGGAATCGGTTTAGCATAAAACCCTAAACCGGAAGTCAAACGGAACCCTAAAGGTCAACAAAACCCTAGTTTACCGTATCAAACTAAATTCGGCATTGTCGTTTTCTTTGGCCCTAAAAAACGAAGTTGGGATAATTAGCTAGAATAGTTTGTAATAACCATAGGTTTTATAAAAATATCGGTTTTATGAATTTCGAGTGTCATTTGAACCCGATCGGACACGGTTCTCGAAAAGCGTGTCCGGGAGCCCGGAATAACAAAAATATTCCGAATACACCGTTAGAATCGAAAAATATAAGTTTTCCAAAAATATCAGTTTCGTAATTTTTCGGTAAGTCAAAATAACAGATATAGCTGTTATACGCGTATTTTCCTACTACCGGTACTTTATTAGTTATATCTATCTTACATTACACTATTCATTACTATTCTCACTATTCTTTTATCTCTACTTTTTCTTACACCTATTCTTACACTCTACATAACCTATAAACTTAACTTTTTACCTTTTCCATTACTTTATTTCACATCTACTTTACACATTATATCTATTATTCAACAAAAGCCAAAAAAATAAATCACTCCCCCCTCTAATCCCCTCATGGCCGGCGCTACCCCTCCCCCCCCCCCCCCTCCCCCCCTCCCCCCCCCCCCCCCCCCCCCCCCCCCTATGCCCTCAATTTTGTTTCAATTTTACTTTATTTTAATCACACAAAACTAACTCCTCAATTTCCTATAAATACCCCCCTCCTCTTTCACTTCTTTCACACATTCACTACCCACAAATTCATACCAAAACTCTTCCAAAATCTCCTCTCAAAACTATCTCAAAATACTATCCCAAAACTCTCTCAAAATAATTCCACAACAACTTGCACCAACAACAAAAACCTATAACCACATAACCATACCAAAGTCTCCTTTAGGTAACTACCTTCTTTTAATTTCTTCTTCTTCATGTCATGTAACTTTACATGACCATAGTGTGAGTTTCCAAATACTACAAGTTATGGAAACTACATTATGTTCATGTATTGTTCTTGTTCATGAAAAATCTATTTACATTCTTGTTATTATTTTGTTCATATTATCGCTACTATATCTAAACATTATTATCTATATATATACATATTCTTTAGAGCATATAAGCTCACTTGCAATTTATTTATTTCATACAAAGCAATTTATTTATTTCTTTCTTGTTATTTTAAGACTAGTCTCTAGTCTTAGACTTGTCCTCATCAAGTCCAAACAAGTTTTCTTTCTTTCATTTTATTTTGTTTTGGGACTAGTCTACTTCTTAGTCCCGGAAGCCTTGAAAAAACTAAGACTCCAATACTTGACTTATTATCTATGTTTTATGTTATTTTGTTTACTATTTTCATAATCATGTTCATTTAGATTGTTGTCCAAAAATTTTAAATTCTAAAAATAATTTTGTCACTTAGAGACAAGTTTATGTAAGGTATAAAATCTACAAGATCACAAAAATAAACTCATTCCTTTTCAAGTTATAAAAAAAACTCACTATAATTTTAGAAACTACTTTTACTTTTAAAAGCTACTTAAACCTTTACTATTCCACCTTGCTTTTCAAAAGAAAATATTTGTTGATACAAGAATGGTTCTTTTTATAAAGATAAATAAGATGAATGGCTAAGGAATTTTCAAGTAAAGACCTTTACAAACAAATAGCAAAGAAAATCTATGGGTTGAAAACAAAAATAACGTTATTCCTTTTCAAGTTACAAGAGGAAGTCAATAAAATTTTAGAAACTAGTTTTACTACGAAAAGTTCTTAATTGTTCCACATTGTTTTTATGAAGAAACAAATTTTCATGCATGGATGATTTTATAAGATATGTGGAAGGAATGAGAAATTTCAAGTAAAGATTTTTACAAAAACAAATAAACAAAGGAATTTGCACAAGAAAAATAAATATGAAGAATAGCATATTTCCTAAGAACTTCAAAATAGTATTAGTGCAACTTAGAAAGTAGAAAATTTTATTTTCAAAAAGGTTACTTAGGAAAAATAATAAAACCAACATAAAGCCTTTTTTTAGAAAACAAATGGAAACAAGGTATTCATTTCGAGAAATCTACAAAAACAATTTTTGAAAACTATAGTATTTCAACCTTGTTTTACTTAAGAAAAATAATTGGACAACAAAACACTTGAGCATGCTTAAATATGAGTTATATAGGTATAAAACAGAATTTTTCAACTATATAGATAACTAAGTATTTATCAAAAAAGTCTTGATTTCTTAAACCCACGTTTTTACTTGGAAATCCGTAGTGAATTTTGTCGCCACTGTTTCGGAGCCTATATGGCCTTGTTTGATGGAAATAATTTTAGAAATGGGTAGATCTTTTCGAGTAGGTAGAAATCGGTATATTATATGCGCGATTCTGAGTTAAAATGACCAAGTTATGGCCATTTTAAGTTGGAACATTCCTTTATACGAACTTTAACGTTCTTTTGACATTGTTTTGGCAAATCTTAAGAAAATCAGCAAGAAATACTTATTATGGGTATTTTCTTTGGTTAAGTGACCCCGAGAGAGGATTCCTTTACCCCGAGGATTATTACGACTAAGTGGAGTGTGTGAACGACTCATCCACCTAGAGGAATAGTCGACATGGCATCGTGAGTTTATTTCCATTAAAAGCTATACTTGTTGTGCTTGTAAATTAGTTGCATTAGAGTTAGGAAAAGATAAACCGATGTGTATGTAAAATAATTCCTTAAAGAATTATTAAGAATATCGAAGCCGGAATTGTTTTAAATGATTGTTTTAGTATAGTATTGATTTGTATGAAATTCCTTGATAGCCTTAAATTTAAAAATAATTATGCTATGACTTTATAAGAAAATGAATTCATGCATACCACGAAGTGAGTCACATTGCATTTTGGGTTATTATCCTTGGGTGAGAAGGATAGTAACTCATGTAGAAAGCAACACTTGGCGGATGATCCGAAAGCGATTGCTTGGCAGTTTAAAGGAAATGCTTGGCGGAAGATCCGAAAGCAAGGTTAATCAAGTAGATTCGGGATGCTTGGCGATGAGTGCTTGCGAGCATGAAAACTTTTTAATTAAAACTACTTGAATTGAGGTTATGTATCACCAAACCCCGAATGGAGGGCGCAAATCCATTCAACATATAGTTCCAGGAAAACTATATGCTTGTTTGCCCACGTGCTTGTTGCATTACATATGTTTGATTAATCAACTTGTTTGAATCTTGTTACAAGAAGTTATTTATGGAAATAGTTCTCACTAAGCCTTTAGCTTATACCCCAATAGATATCTTTTGCAGTTTCCCTACCTATGGTTAAGGCTACGTGGACCCTGCAGGCAGGTAAATTCTTTTTGGGTAATAGAAATTTAGATAAAGCGTAGTATTAGTAATTATGTATAAATACTCATGTAATAGATTAGTGATCAAGGGGATATGTCCCTAAGTTTGTAAAGTCATTGATAAGAATGAATGATTATTATGAGTCCTCTTTCTTAAATGTGTTATTTATATCTTCTTAAACTTCATAATTCCATATATGGTCCTCAAAAGTTGTAAAAGTACGCCTTACAATTAATATAAAAGCTTTTGGGAATGACTAAGGTTGTCATACTTAAGCTTTAATATTGAGTGTGGCGGACTGTCACGTTTAGGGTATCCGTTGGGGCATGACACCGATGCATTCCCCTGGTTGTGATGTATACCTTGTACATGATATGGAAGCCTTTGCATGACTAAGGTAGTCATTCCTAGGCTTTAGTATTGTGTACGGCGGACTGCCACGTTTAGGGTACCCATCGGGGCATGACACTACCAGAGTATAAGCATAACTAACTTAGTAAGAATATTCCTAGATCAACGTACTTGTATAAATAATTTCAATCAAGTTATTAAACAAGCATATGAATGCATCAAGCAAGTGATGTAAATCCCCGATTTTTTTTTTGATCCGAATTAAAGCTTAAACCCTAATCGGAAGTCAATCGGATTCCCAAGAGTCAACAAAATCCTAGTTTACTATGACCGCTTAAGTCCGGCATTACCAATTTCTCAAGCCCTAGAAAACGGAGTTGAAAAAGTTAGCTATAATAGTTCGTAATAGCTATAGGTTTTATAAAAATATCAGTTTTGCAAAATTCAAGTGTCCTTTGAACCCGATCGGACACGACTCTTGAAAAACATGTTCGGAAGCTCGAAATAGGAAAAATATTCTGAATATATCATTAGACTCGTAAAAATATGAGATTTCCAAAAATATCAATTTCGTAATTTTTCGGTAGCTAAAAATATCAGATATCGCTTTTATACGCGTATTTTCTTACTACTGCCATTAAATTGTCATGTCTACTTTTACATTACACTATTTTCTACTATTCTACACTATTCATCTATCTCTACTTTTTCTTACAACCTACTCTTATAAACCATACACCTATTTCTTACACATTTTCATTTCCAATACAACTTCACATATTTCATTTCTTGCTTTTAATTAACAAAATAATAAAAAATAAATTTCTCCTCTCTCTTCCCTCCATATTTGCGTCAGCCACCCCTCTAATATGCCCCATTTGTTTTATTTTTATTTATTTAATTAACACAAATTATCTCCACATTTTCCTATAAATACCCCCATACCTTCACTTCTTTCACACCACTTCTACACTAAAGTTACTATACCAAAATCTCTCAAAATCTCTAAAGAATTCTTCAAGAAGTTCTTCCTAGTTTAGCTTCTTTTAGGTAAAAATTTCTCCAAGTTTTCTTTATGTTCATCTACTTAGTATGAGCTTAGTGTGTTTTTCTAAAACCATGAAGGTTAAGAAAGCAACAATAGGTTCATACTTTGTTTTTGCTCATAATCACAAATTCCTTTATGTTTCTTTATGTTTCCTTTATGTTTATTACCATCTAATATATCTATATAGCTATATATATATTATTTAGAGCATATAAGCTCATTGTCTTGCAATTTATTTATCTTTCATGCAATTTATTTACTTCATTGCAATTTATTTATTCCAAGTTATTTTTAAGACTAGTCATTCTAGTCTTAGACTTGTCCTCATCAAGTCAAAACATTTTCTTTTTTTTTTTTCGGGACTAGACTTTTCTTAGTCCGGGGTACCTTGATGAAGCTAAGGTCCCAATACTTGATTTACTTTCTTATTTGCTTAATCTTTCAAGTTATTATGTTCCTTTATATTTCTATAGTTTATGATTCATATCATGCATGAACATAATCTTTTTGTCTCAATAAAAATAAATGAGGAAGTGTTTTCATAAACTAAAGTTCTTGTTAAATAAAGTAGGAAATAGATTTCTTAAAAACTCATGAACATATTTAAAATGACTTTCTTAAATAAACAAAAGTTTATAAAACTTATTTTCATCAAGTAGAAACTCTTTTAAGAATCATTACAAGAAACAAGAATATCATTTTATTCTTTTAAATTGTTGGAATCTAAGTTTAGAAAATAAAACCACTCCTTAGGAAATTAAAGTAGTTGCAAGAAATTAATTTTAGAAAAAGAAATATTCATCTTAAATAACCAAGAATCTTTCAAAAGTAAAATAATATTCCAATAAAATCTCAAGTTCAAAGTCTTTTAAAACCTTACTTTTCATAAGTTGAGACAACTTCATTTACTTCATACATTTGTTATGAGTCATTATATATACCTTTCAAAAGTTTACAAAATACTTGAAATATTTATCTTTTCAAATGAGCTTTGTTTACAAGAAGGAAAACAAAGTTTGCAAATTCGTGGCAAATCTGGTCGCTGTCTTTTCGGAACCCAAACGACCTAGTTTTATGAAAATAAGCTTAGAAATGCGTAGATCTTTTCGAGTAGGTAAAACGGTATATTATACGCGAAATTCCGAGTTAAAATGAGCAAGTTATGGCCATTTTAAGTTGGAATTTCCCCTTATACGATTTTACCGCGATTTTAAGAAAAGATTAAATCTTCAAGAATAGAAGTCTTATGAAAGACTCATTTTGGTATTTCATCTTGTTTAGGTGACGAGGGACCCGAGATCATCTATCCGGAGGACTATTTCGATTAGATCTACCGATTATGGAGTGAGTTAATTCTTTTCCTAAGTTACATTTCCTTGTTTGTGCTTGTAATTAGTGGCACTAGAAATTTAGGAAAAGATAAATGAACAAATGTTATGAAATAATTGTTGAATGAAAATTAAGTATATCGAAAGACGATATGTTAAATAAAAGTGTGACTCTTGTATTGATATGATGAAATTACGGTTGATCACCTTTAACATGAATTCAACTTATATGGTTAAATGTTTAATTGAAATTTATTCATGCATATCATACTTGTGAGTCACATTTATTTCACTACTTTCTCGTGTGGGAAACGAGGAAGTGGTAGTGGTGGCTAGTAGGAGCCGGTAAGTCTACATGGGCCAGTAGGAGCCAGGAAGTCTACAGGCAAGCAGAAGCCGGCAAATCTGCAAATATTGATGGTCGTATGGGCCTGTAAACACCCAGCCCTTATCATGGAGGGCGTCAAATCCATGCTGCACTTGATTTCCGGTTAATCTTGTGTATTTGGTTGATCATGTGAATGGTGCATTTCATATGCTTGAATTAAATAACTTGGTTGTCATATGGAAATGTTATATAGTTAGGAATTATCTCACTAAGCTAGATTTGCTTATACCCTTATAGTTTTCTATTACAGTATGATTATCCATGGTTGGCCCCGAGGAGCCTAGTGTGCCAGGTATGAGCTTATGCTACTAGGAGTTTTTGGAAGAAGTTTATGTATTTTTAGTTTTGAACATAGACTTCTAGGAAAAATCTCTATAGTAGACTTATGTGGTAGTTATGTTTATTTTGTTATTAGTATAGTTGAACAAAAACTTTAAGGCGGGAATGCCCCTAAGATGATGTATGAACTTATTATTGAATGAAGATCTTATGTTTATCTATTTAAGTTCATGCTTGCTTTTGCTATCTATTTAAACGTAATACCCTTGTGAGTCTCCTACTATCTTGGAAGCACGCCTTGCATATGATATCGAAGCTCCTGCGTGACTACGGATTGTCATTCATTAGCTTTAATATTATATGCGGCGGACTGCTACGTTTAGGATACCCTCTGGGGCGTGACAGTTTAAGTTGGTATTAGAGCGAGGTTTTAGACATAAGATAGTAGAAATAGACCTTAAGATAGATAGTAATAAGATAGAGACTCTTGATTAAGATCTGATCCCCTTTTGTTTTACTTAATAGTAGACTTTCCCTAAGGTCAAAGAAAAATCTCGATAATTCCTTAAAGACCATGACGAGACCTTCGTGAACTACCGTCTTAGACTAAGGGTCCTGTGTGAGGAGTTCGCATTAGTCGGAAGGCCCAGGACCGCCTGCGAAATGTTCAAATTATGGAAGAAAGGATTGAGACATTCCCTATGGAGGAACTTGCCCAACGAGCTGAGATTCGACACTATAAGCAATCGGAGATGGAGTGATGTAGAGGTTATTTATGTGGTCGAAAGAATGATGGTCTTTATGTACCGAGAGGCCATGCTGCAGCAAATGACCTTCATCTTGAAAGCGGAAGACGGGCGACAGGAACCAGACATCCGGACTTGGAATAAGCTAGGGCCTCTATACATCTACGCACATGATGAGTTGGCGGATCATACGGACTGGCTGAAGGCAGATGCTGAAGAGTGATTTTATTGGTATGCCGCTTACCGACGGATTGTCCCTACACCATCAGAGTGCAATACTCAGCCCAACTCCGTCGGAATGCAACTAGACGTTATCCCAGATGAGGACTTCATCATGGAGGAGGCCCAAGCAAACGAAGGGAATGGAGAGACAAATGGTAGCACGGAAGGAGATCAGAATGAAGACTCGAGCCTGAGGAGACCCAGTCTGCATCCCTCTGGAAGACAGCCCTTTGATCCCCAGTCAAGCACCTCCCAAGGCTGAGCCAAGATGTACCCATGGAGACCATTGCAAGAATAACCCAGTAATGATCTCCGATTCTGAGGAGGAGGGAAAGAAACAATGCTTTTGATCCAAATAGATTCCTGAGAAGCAGATCCCAGACCCCACAATGGCAATGGCACCAGAAGAAGAAGAAGGACCAGAGGAAACGAACGGCACGACCCGTGGAGAGGATTTCGCATGACGAAGTTTGGCCATCTCAAGCAGAGATCACCTCACGATACCGAGGAAAGAGGATGACGGTTAGTCAATATCTGCACAATTTGTCAAACGGCACAAAGGATCCACCAGCAGGAGTATGAACCCAGCACCATCCCCGTAAAAAAAGAAGTTTGAAGAAGGAAGGAATGAAGGAAGAAAAGGAAGACATAACCCGACAAGTCCAATATAGCCTTTTCCTAGGCTTATCTTTGTTTTAATGCATTAATGTTTTGCTTTTCTATGTTTTATTTAACAATTATCTTTTGATGGAATGGTTTCCACCTTCTCAAAGTTATGTAAGGATTATTAATTTCCTCTTTTTTTGAATGCAAGTATTTTATTTGATGATTCTGGATTTGAATGCCTTAAATTTTCTACGAATTTCCGATATTTTCGATCTCTTGTCTAAAATAGAGTATTAACAGACGTGGTAGGAGAGGTAGAAGACGCAACGTCGCGCTTCTAATAATACCAGCAGAACCGGAGAATCCTCCGGCAGGACAACAAGCACCAAATCCCCCACCGAATCAACAAGGAGATGTGTGGGCCGCCATCAACCAACTAGCAGGGTTGGTCAATAATTTCATACAAAATGCACAAAATATGCCACCACCTGCTGTAAACATGCCTGAAGCAACCGTTGAAGCACCTGCAGCCCCAGAAGCTGAGTCACATACTGTCCCTCTATAAACACCACCACCGCCCCGACCTTACAAAAGTTCCTTGCCGAACTTCATAAAAAGCAACAGATATTTTGACGGAAATTTTGGAAAGCCAGACAAAGCTGAAGACTGGCTAGCTCAGATTGAAAGGTCGTTCACCGCCTACGAAGTTCCCCATCATCTACGCCTAGATTATGGCACATACATGTTGCGGTTCAATGCCAGAATATGGTGGGAGTCGAAAAGCAGGGAATTGTTGCCACCTGTGACTTGGGCAGCTTTTCGTAGAGAGTTTTTGGACAACTATTTCCCTGGGAGCTTGAAGGTACAGTATAATGGAGACTTTCTCCATATATCTCAGAAAGGAAGGACAATAGAGCAGTACGAGACGGAGTTTAGCCGACTGCTTCAATACGCACCTGAGTCCTTCAAGCATAGTGAGGAGCTGAAGAGGCCAGTATTTCTGAGTGGCCTGGATGAAGATATAAGGATGCGTCTAGAGGAGTTAGATCTGAGGACCCTCCGAGAGTTGGTAGAAAGGGCTCGTATCATTGAGGGAGCAAAGAAAAGGAAGAGCAAAGCCCCTGAGAGAAACCTTCGTGTTCGGAAGAGAGCTCAGGATAGCTATAACCCCAGTTTCCAGAGTAAAAGGTTCAAGCCCTTCAACAGCTTCCGAGGAAGTGCTGTTAGTAATAAGGACATCCAAGGTCAAGGTGACCTGCTGGAAATGCAAGGAAGAGCACTATCCAAAGAGGTGCCCGCTGTTGCAACACAAGTGCTACTTTTGTGGAGACCCCAGCCACAAGATAAGTGATTGCCCAAAGAAGGCTTCTACTGTTTGCTTCGTTTGCAAGCAAACCGGGCACTTCGCCAATGAATGCCCACAAAGAAAGAATGCCCCAGCTAGACCATTTGGGTCAGTGGGAGGAGTGGCATCGGCAAAGAACGGAAGCGGAGGAGCAACCCAAGCCGATCTGGAGCAGTGTCCACGGAATGAGGATATACAACCTGGAAGGACAGTGGGTATGCGAGGAGTCTGATGACGAAGGAGCGAGCTAGCCGCTGTAGATGGAGATTATGGCTCAGATTTTGGATTGGTGACAGGTCAGAATCGAAACCCTTTTCTTTGATATAATTCATTAAGTTTCCTGCGTTCAATTCCTATGGTACAAGTATAAAGTTTTATACCCGCGATTAGCTTAAGTATACCAGTCTCGTAATTAGTATAAAATTCGAGTGCAGGACACATACTCGTAGCTAGTCAACCGCTTATGCTTTGTTCGATACGGGAGCTACCCATTCCTTTATCACCGTTAGCCTGGCCAAGCGAATTGGGTTACCCATAGATACTATTGCTACTGGTTTTCGAGTTAAAACCCCCACCGGAAGCATAGTAACGACAAAGGAAATGCTTAAAGGATGTCCAATGGAGATACAAGGAAGTCACTCTAAGTGTGACCTAATAATCTTGGAGATGAGCAAATACGAAGTAATCTTGGGTATGAGTTGGTTGACATCTGTCAAAGCCTTAGTGGATTGTAAACAAAAGGAAGTGAAGTTTAAAGACCAAAGTGGATGTGAAGTAGTGTTTAGAGGAGAGTCCACGGTGAAGTTAAACTCATTCGAGTTGGTGGATGAGGATGAAATCAACCTTAGTAACCTGGATGAAGAAGAAGAAGAAAAGCCTGAGCTTGGATCCATACCCGTAGTGAAGGAATTCCCAGATATTTCCGGACGGATTGCCTGGATTGCCACCCAAGAGAGAGATAGATTTCGAAATTGATCTATTAGTCAATACGGAGCCGATATCAAAGGCACCCTATCGAATGGCACCAGTAGAGCTGAAGGAGTTAAAGACTCAACTACAAGACTTATTGGATCAAGGTTTTATCCGACCAAGTGTGTCACCTTGGGGAGCACCAGTGTTGTTCGTAAAGAAGAAGGATGGTTCCATGCGTTTATGCATCGACTATCGAGAGCTAACAAAGTCACCATCAAGAACAAGTATCCACTCCCAAGGATAGATGACCTTTCGATCAACTTCAAGGAGCTAGCTCTTCTCAAGGATTGATCTACGATCGGATACCACCAGTTGAGGATTAAACCTGAGGATGTACCGAAGACAGCTTTCAGAACTCGCTATGGACATTACGAGTTTTAGTGATGCCTTTTGGATTAACCAACGCACCAGCAGCTTTCATGGATCTCATGAATCGAGTATATAAGCCCCTGTTGGATAAGTGCGTGATAGTCTTCATACGATATCTGATCTACTCAAAGACGCGAGAGCAACATGAGGAACACTTAAGGATGGCATTACAGAC
The DNA here is from genome assembly GCA_024138025.1 of Combretum micranthum. NCBI lineage: Eukaryota > Viridiplantae > Streptophyta > Magnoliopsida > Myrtales > Combretaceae > Combretum > Combretum micranthum. The sequence goes on along the minus strand of JAMXBD010002069.1, from coordinate 227,436 downwards.
CTTGCGTGAGCATAAGTTGTACGCCAAGCTATCTAAGTGTGACTTTTGGTTGGATCGGATATCTTTCTAGGACATGTGATATCTGGAGAAGGAATATCGGTAGACCTGAGAAGATCAAGGCAGTGATGGAGTGGAAACAACCTAAAACTGTGACTGAGGTGAGAAGTTTTCTCGGTTTGGCTGGATATTATAGGAAGTTTGTTAAGAATTTTTCAACCATCGCCAAACCCCTCACGCAGTTAACCCAAAAGGAGGAGAAGTTCATCTGGACAGACAAGAGAGCAAAGTTTCCAGGAACTAAAGAAAAGACTTGTCTCTGCCCGATTCTAATTCTACCGACCCCGAGAAGTCCTATACAGTGCACAGCGATGCTTCTAGGAATGGTCTTGGATGCGTGTTGATGCAAGATGGAAAAGTGATCGCTTATGCATCACGACAGCTCACCTCATGAGCAAAATTATCCTACCCACGATCTGAGTTAGCTGCTTTGTCTTCGCACTTAAGTTATGGAGACACTACCTATATGGACAAAGGTGCGAAATCTACACAGACCATAAGAGCCTCAAGTACCTATTCACCAAAAGGAGTTGAATATGTGGCAACGAGATGGTTGAGCTCATCAAGGATTACGACCTTGGAATCAACTACTGTCCAAGGAGAGTAAACGCAGTTGCAGATGCCCTGGTAGGAAGAATTATGGGGAAGTAGCCTCTTTGCTCACTGACAAGAAAGAGTTGATAAAGGAATTTGAAAGAATGAGCATTGAATTCATAGGGCAAAGTGTGGAAGTGGAGATTGCCAACCTTGTCATGGAACCCACCTTAGTAGAAAGAATCAAGGAGGCCCAGCGATATGACGAGGCGATTCTGAAGATTAAGAAAGAAGTGCAGGAAGGAAGGTACACCATTTTGCCATAGATGAGGATGAAGTAGTGAGAATGAAAGGAAGATTATGTGTTCCGGATGATGAGGACATAAGAAAGGAAATCATGGAAGAAGCACATCACTCCGGATACACCATGCATCCAGGAGGAACAAAATGTACCAAGATCTGAAGAGCCACTATTGGTGGAACGACATGAAGAGAGACGTAGTGGACTTTATGTTGAAATGTCCCACATGCCAACAAGTAAAAGTGGAGCACCAAAGGCTTGGTGGACTCCTGAAACCCCTGCCAATACCCGAGTGGAAATGGGACCAAATCACAATGGATTTTGTATGTGGATTGCTAAGGACGTCGGCTGGATATGATGCGATTTGGGTCATAGTAGATCGATTGATGAAGATGGCACATTTCCTTCCATTGAACATGACGTACTCTATGGACAAGTTGGCAAGATTATACATAAGAGAAATAGTACGCTTGCACGGAGTACTCGCTGGAATAGTCTCCGACCGAGACCCAAGGTTTGTATCCAAATTTTGGATGAGCTTGCAGAAATGTATGGGAACTAAGCTACATTTCAGTCCTTATCACCCACAGACGGATGGTCAATCGGAGAGGACAATAAAGACGTTGGAAGATATGCTACGAGCCTGCGTAATAGAGTTTAAAGGTAGTTGGGACACACACCTACCTTTGGTAGAGTTTGCCTACAATAACAGCTACCATTCCACATCCAGATGCCACCCTATGAAGCATTGTATGGAAGAAGAAGTCGATCACCTTTGTTTTGGGACGATGTAGAAAAGTTGAGCATCGGACCCAACTTGGTACAAGATGCAGCCGACAAGGTGAAGATCATCCAACAAAAGATGAAGGAGGCACAAGATAGACAAAAGAGTTGGACAGATATGAAAAGACGTACACTTGAGTTTGAAGTTGGAGACCATGTGTACTTGAAAGTAAACCCCATCAAAAGTATCCGCCGAGTTCGAGCACAAGGAAAGTTGAGCCCATGATATGTTGGACCTTTTGAAGTGCTTGAAAGAGTAGGAGATCTTGCTTATCGTCTAGCACTCCCTCCTAGCCTATCTGGAATTCACAATGTATTCCATGTGTCAGTTCTATCAAAACATATGTCTGACCCTACCAGGATTGCAGAGTTAGAACCAGTTTAGCTGTCATGCCCTGAAGGGTACCCTAAACGTGGCAATCCACCGTACACAATATTAAAGCCTAAGAATGACCACCTTAGTCATGCAAAGGCTTTCATACTATGTACAAGGCATCTAACAGATAGAGAAGACACATCGGAATGATACATTTCATGTTGATATAACTTGAGTAACAATGTAAAGGAAATTCAATTCACTATTCTTCAAAATACAACTCATTAAACTTCAATTACAAATCATCAAAAGATTCTATTACATAAACTATTACAAGGCAAATAATAAAACCTAGCTAATAACTTCAAACATTCTTATGTCTTGCCGGAATCCTGAAGTCATTCTCGACTTCAACCATCTCAGTCCCCACTTAGCATTCTTGAGATAACCTGTTCATTTAAACAACTATTGGGGTATAAGCTACACTAGCTTAGTGAGTGAAAACTTCCAGGATTACATTTATAACACGTCATACAATCAAGTGATTAGTCAGACAAGTGATATGCATCAAACTCGTGAATTCAACAAACATATGACCTGCCGGAAATCATATGTGGATGGACTTACGCCCTCCATCCCGGGTTAGCAGATTAACGAATCCTGCGGTACGACCAAGACCGTTTCAGCTTACGGACAACTATAAACTATAAAATCGTTTAAGGTACAACGATAAACCAACAAATGCTAATGCTCCATCCCCATCGTGTATGAATGAGTTCAATTTCATCTTCAATTCCGAATAATCAATTATACCAATTCTTTTAAGTGATCAGTCAATAATCGCAGACAATCAATTCTAATTCATCTATACAAGCAATAGTTAATCACTCGGCTTCGATATTCTTACATTCCATTTCTCATATCAACAACAAGCATACATAGTTCCCATTCGTCCCCATCATGCATATCCATTTTATCTTTACCAAATATCTAGTGCAACTATTATTACAATCACATACAATAAATGAAATCGGAAGTAATACTCACTCGGCCATTGGATCACCGGTCTCTTAGTACAAGTAATCCGGTGGTAGGGAATCGTCGATATCGGGTCACCTAAAAAGGAAGAAATACCCTAATAAGTATTTCATCACTTAACTAGTCCAAGCTATCTCATACAAACTATCAAATTCGTAATTCTCGTCCTAAGCGGGAATTCCAACTTAAAACGGCCATAACTTGGTCATTTTAACTCGGAATCTCGCAAATTATATATCGATTTCTATCTACTTCGAAAGATCTATCTATTTCTAATATTATTTTTAAGTTTTGAAAACATTTAGGTCTCGGAACAGAGGGATCAGATCTGATCAGTAACGGTTTCCGATTCCGAAAAATAGTTTTGTAAATGTTTGTAATGTTCCTACTATATAAATTAGCTATACATGCAATATGAATGATTTCCTAACATGAATGACATGAGATGAGCTTAATGTATGCATGATCTTGATGATTTTTGCTAAAGGAAAATTTTATAACTTTTTATTTTGCAAGACCATAATAACAACTACTTATGAAAAATCTAGTTTTTCTAACTTTGATCATTTCCATTTATTTTGGATTTATTACTTAAGAAAATATAATTATTTTTGTTAAAATTGAGTCTTCATTATATATATTACTTAGGACCTTCATTTCTACATAAAAATTTCCATTTTACACTTTGTAAACATGTTTTCAAATAGGGTTGATTCCAAAATCCGAATTTGGTAAAAATTAGTTTTTGAGTGATTCCTTTAAGTAAAAATCATTTAATACTTAGAAAATTTAAGGCTCAACCATATATAACTACTAAGGACTTCATTCTTACACAAAAATTTTCATTTTACACTTTGCAAATATGTTTTCCAATATGATTCACTCAAAAATCCGAATTTTAGAAAATCCACTTTTTGAATGATTACTTTGGGAAAAACTTGTTTAATGCATTAAAATTTAAGGCTTCACTATATCAATTACTTAAGGACTTCATTTAACACATAAAACATTCATTTTGAGCTTGAATACTAGGTGTTCTTATGGCCTTCATTCAAAATTACGAATTTCACAAATTGACTACTAACTTAAAATTTTCCATCTTGCTTCTACTTCTTGTTTTACACTTTAATCTCATCAAAACTCCTTTCAACTTATAAAAATCACTACTTAATGATACCTATTACCTATATACTTCATTTTTCACATAAAACATGAGTTTTGGAGTTGATAAATGGTTTTAAAAATTGGTCTTGGTTGGGATCCGAATTTACAAAATTTATTTTTGGTCATATCTTTTGATAAAATCTATCTAAGCTTATGAAAATCCATTCCTTACATATCCTATCTTAAGAACCTTTCATTTCTTAAACAAAAACTTCATTTTTGAGTTGGAAAACATGTTTTTAAAATATGCCTTGGCCAAAATCCGAAAATAAGATTTTTTTAAAATAACTTTGAAAATCACATTAGATTCTTGTAAAAAGAAGTCTTGATGATATACATATATTAAGCCTTCATTTTCTTGAGAAAAAATTACACTTTGACACTTGGAAAGTGGTTTTTAAATATTGGTCTTGCCAAAATACGAATTTCATTATTTTTGTCTAAGTTCAAATCTAAGATCTATATGAACATAAATCTAAAAGAAACCCATGGTAATGATCTATAAACTCATAGATCTAAACTTTACTTATCAAAATCATTCATTTATGTTGTCTATACCCTAAGCCCTTCATTTTAAATGAAAAATACACATTTTGAAGTTGAAAAACCACTTTTCTAAATATGGTTCCATTTTCATCCGAATTTTCAAAAGTTGTTTTTGTTGAAAATAAAATAGATCTTGAGTTTCCTACAACTTTCCTACCATCATCATGCTATTACAAGTTATTCATGAACATAAAACATAAGTCTAATGCATGTATGAACCTAAAACAACTAGATCTAGTCTTCTAAACTAGTTTTGAAAGCATGAACACATGGGAATGAGAAATATATGCATAAATCATAAGTAATAACAAGAATAATAACTTAAATAGCAAGATCTATGGCATAAACAAAAATCAAAGCTATAAAAAGTTAGATCTACCATATATATCAACTTCAAACAAGAAAATAATTGTAATACAAGGTAATAAAAGTGGAGAAGAGAAAGATTTCATTTTTGGCATCATCATCCTAAGCTTTTAAGCTTATGGAAGTTCATTTGATGCATGAAACCTTCATTACACTTTACCTATATCACCTATGGAGCTTTGGGATGAAGATTTGCTTAGTAAATCTTTAAAAATGAAGTGTGGAAGCCATTTTTAGAAGTGGGGGCAGCTTGTGTTCTTGAGGAAACAAGAACAAGAAGAAGAAGAAAAGAGAGGAAAAAGAGAGAGAAAAGGTTAAAGAATGAAAGAGGGAAAGTGAGTAAATGAAGGAGAGAGAGAAAATGAGTGTTTTAATTAATGAAAGAAGAGAAAAAAAAATAAAACAAGGCAGCCAAGGGGGGCTGCTGCACGTGGAAATGGGGAGTGAGAGAGAGAGAAAATTGATGAAATTTGACTTGAATTTGAATTGTGTAATAAATGTGTAATATAACTTTCTTAAGAAGAGTAGAAAATAATTAATTTAGTCAAAATATGAGTAAATAAAGGACAATGGCAGCCATAAAGAGGTCAAAATCTGCCATGAAGTGTGGTTTAATGTGTAGAAAGATTGAAGTGAAAAGGAAGTGATATGTGTAAGGTGTACTTGAAGATATGGGTTGTAAAAGTACTTTATTAATAAAATAAAATAAAATTAGAAAATTTATTCCAAATAATTGTAGCAAATTTTCCATAATTAAAATTAAATAATTATTTGAATTATTTTAGTATTTTAACAAATATGTTACCGGTACGATCAAAATATGCGAATATGGGCTATAAATAATATTTTTATAACCCGAAAAATTCTAAAAAATTATTTTATGAAAATAAAAATATTTTTCAATTATTAAATTAATTTATTTTATTTTTAGTATCGGGTCTTAAACAGAATCTGATCCTGTAAAGACCCGAAACGAACTAAATTTTAGAAAAACAAAATTTTCTATAACATATAAAATATTTATCTAAAAATATAAACTTTATGAGAATAAAAAATTTTGTAATGAAATAAAAATGAATAGTGTAAAAGACTAATCAATTACCTGTAATAATGGAAATACAATAAAAATGTTAAAACTGTTACTTTTATAACCCAAAAAATTTCATAACTGATATATTTAGAAGTCTTATGAAATTACGAGTCTAATGGTACTATTGGTATATTTTTTATATCTCGGACCCCGGGACATGCTTTTCGAAGTCTTATCCGAACGGGTTCGAAATAGGTCAAAATTTACCAATCTGATATTTTTAAGCAAACTTATATTACTATGAGCTATTCTATATATTTAAACTACATCTCGGCCTCTAGGGTTAGGGGCGCTAGATTGCCGGACTTACACTATTGTATTCCGGTTATGGTTTCCGGGTGATTTTCCGGTTTAGATCTTTGCTAATTTGGAAACCGATATTTATGTTTATACAACATATTTAATTTGAGAAATTTATTTTAAATTTTATTTTTGTAAGTATTTAATATCTCTTAATGTTTTCGGAATTCTTGAATTGAGTTATATTTTCGAAAGTCAATCGTTATTTACTTTTTAATAATTTGTTTTTGGGATTTATATTACCCGTTTTTATAAGTCGGAGTTTAAATATGGAATTTTTCGTACGTAGTGGTTTTGAATTTGAAGACTATTGATTTCTTATTTTGTTTTTAAGGATTTTCATTTTCTCAAGATTAAGAAGTTTTTGAATTCATTCGGGATTTAGGACTAGTTGAGATTCGGTTTTAATTCGGAGTGATTTTTAGGGTTTGTTTTCGAAGTTCATCTTGAAATTATTTATTGAAATTTTCTGGGGCTTACATCAGCTGAAAGAAAATCTCACATATAAGGAACACCCAGTTCAAATCTTGGATCACAAGGTGCAGAAGCTTCGGAACAAAGAGATCAAGTATGCGAAAGTTCTATGGAAACCACTCACATGAGGAAGCAACTGGGAGCAGAAAGCGACATACGCTAGAAGTACTCGAGTCTATTCAAGGAATTAGGTATGAATTTCAAGTTTTGAGAACAAAACTTTCTTTAAGGGGGGTAGGTTGTAAATTCCTGAATTTTTTTTTATCCGAATTAAAGCTTAAACCCTAATCGGAAGTCAACCGGATTCCCAACAGTCAACAAAACCCTAGTTTACCATGACCGCTTAAGTTCGGCATTGCCGTTTTCTCAAGCCCTAGAAAACGAAGTTGGAAAAGTTAGCTATAATAGTTCGTAATAACTATAGGTTTTATAAAAATATCAGTTTTGCAAAATTCGAGTGTCCTTTGAAACCCGATCGGACATGACTCTTGAAAAACGGTCCGAAGCTCGGAATAGGAAAAATATTCCAAATATACCATTAGACTCGTAAAAATATGAGATTTCCAAAAATATCAATTTCGTAATTTTTCGATAGCTAAAAATATCAGATATCGCTTTTATACACGTATTTTCTTACTACCGGCATTAAATTGTCATGTCTACTTTTACATTACACTATTTTCTACTATTCTACACTATTCACCTATCTCTACTTTTCCTTACAACCTACTCTTACAAATCATACACCTATTTCTTACATATTTCATTTCCAATACAACTTCACATCTTTCATTTCTTACTTTTAATTAACAAAATAACAAAAAAATAAATTTCTCCTCTCTCTTCCCTCCATATTTACGCCGGCCACCCCTCTAATATGCCCCATTTTTTTATTTTTCATTTATTTAATTAACACAAATTATCTCCACATTTTCCTATAAATACCCCCTCATACCTCACTTATTTCACACCACTTCTACACTAAAGTTACTATACCAAAATCTCTAAAGAATTCTCTCAAGAAGTTCTTCCTAGTTTAGCTTCTTTTAGGAAAAATTTCTCCAAGTTTTCTTTATTCATCTACTTAGTATGAGCTTAGTGTGTGTTTTCTAAAACCATGAAGGTTAAGAAAGCAACAATAGGTTCATACTTTGTTTTTGCTCATAATCACAAATTCCTTTATGTTCCTTTATGTTCCTTTATGTTTCCTTTATGTTTATTACCATCTAATATATCTATATAGCTATATATATATTATTTAGAGCATATAAGCTCATTGTCTTACAATTTATTTATCTTTCATGCAATTTATTTACTTCATTGCAATTTATTTATTCCAAGTTTTTTTAAGACTAGTCATTCTAGTCTTAGACTTGTCCTCATCAAGTCAAAACATTTTCTTTTTTTTTTCGGGACTAGTCTTTTCTTAGTCCCGGGGTACCTTGATGAAGCTAAGGTCCCAATACTTGATTTACTTTCTTATTTGCTTAATCTTTCAAGTTATTATGTTCCTTTATATTTCTATAGTTTATGATTCATACTCATGCATGAACATAATCTTTTTGTCTCAATAAAAATAAATGAGGAAGTGTTTTCATAAACTAAAAGTTCTTGTTAAATAAAGTAGGAAATAGATTTCTTAAAAAGTCATGAACATATTTAAAAATGGCTTTCCTTAAAATAAACAAAAGATTTTATAAAACTTATTTTCATCAAGTAATAGAAACTCTTTTAAGAATCATTACAAGAAACAAGAATATCATTTTATCTCTTTTAAAATTGTTGGAATCTAAGTTTAGAAAATAAAACCACTCCTTAGTAAATTAAAGTAGTTACAAGAAATTAATTTTAGAAAAAGAAATATTCATCTTAAATAACCCAAGAATCCTTTCAAAAGTAAAATAAATATTCCAATAAAATCTCAAGTTCAAAGTTTTTTAAAATCTTACTTTTCATAAGTTGAAACAACTTCATTTACTTCATACATTTGTTATGAGTCATTACATATATACCTTTCAAAAGTTTACAAAATACTTAAAATATTTATCTTTTCAAATGAGCTTTGTTTACAAGAAGGAAAACAAATGTTTGCAAATTCGTGGTAAATCTGGTCGCTGTCTTTTCGGAACCCAAACGACCTAGTTTTATGAAAATAAGCTTAGAAATGCGTAGATATTTTCGAGTAGGTAGAAAACGGTATATTATACGCGAAATTCCGAGTTAAAATGAGCAAGTTATGGCCATTTTAAGTTGGAATTTCCCCTTATACGATTTTACCGCAATTTTAATAAAAGATTAAAATCTTCAAGAATAGAAGTCTTATGAAAGACTCATTTTAGGTATTTCATCTTGTTTAGGTGACGAGAGACCCGAGATCATCTATCCGGAGGACTATTTCGATTAGATCTACCGATTATGGAGTGAGTTAATTCTTTTCCTAAGTTACATTTCCTTGTTTGTGCTTGTAATTAGTGGCACTAGAATTTAGGAAAGATAAATGAACAAATGTTATGAAATAATTGTTGAATGAAAATAAGTATATCGAAAGACGATATGTTAAATAAAGTGTGACTCTTGTATTGATATGATGAAATTACGATTGATCACCTTTAACAGAATTCAACTTATATGGTTAAATGTTTAATTGAAATTTATTCATGCATATCATACTTGAGTCACATTATTTCACTACTGTTCCTCGTGTGGGGAAACAAGGAAGTGGTAGTGGTGGCTAGTAGAAGCCAATAAGTCTACAATGGGCCATTAGGAGCCAGAAAGTCTACAGGCAAGCAGGAGCCGGCAAATCTGCACATATTAATGTCGTATGGGCTTGTAAACACCCAACCCTTGTCATGGAGGGCGTTAAATCCATGCTGCACTTGATTTCCGGTTAATCCTGTCACATCCCGCCCCCGCAGGCGACGGCGATGCGATGCCAGGGCAGGCAAACCCCCCACTGGCCCCCTATGTAATGGCCGACACCACCATTGCATCATGGTGACCCCAACCAACCATGCCCCATAGGGTACCACGGGCACATAGTATTGTACCCTTAGGCAGAGTTGGATCCAGTCTGCAGACTTTAGGATTCGAACCCCAGACCTAAGGCTTTTGCCTGCCCCAAAGCAGCACCTTTCACCAGTTGAGTTGTGCTATGGTGTATTGAGAGGCTTATATGCATGTAAAAAGGGTTGGGTGTAAGTCATGTGGGACAATCCTTCACGCCCATGCGTAGCAGTGGTCCCCAAAAGGCTGTGAGCGAGAGAGTCCTCCCGTAGGAACTCGGGGTTTACAGATGAGGCGATGCTACTGTGAAGTGGTAACGCTGAGAAGCCCACATGACTTACACCCAACCCTTTTTTACATGCATATAAGCCTCTCCAATACACCCATAGCACAACCATTACATACTATGTAATGGTTGTGCTATGGGTGTATTGGAGAGGCTATATGCATGTGAAAGGTGCTGCCTTTGGGGCAGGCAAAAGCCTTAGGTCTGGGGTTCGAATCTTGAAGTCTGCAGACTGGATCCAACTCTGCCTAAGGGTAACAATACCTATAGTGCCCGTGGTACCCTATGGGGCATACGTTGGTTGGGGTCACCATAATGCAATGGTGGTGTCGGCCATTACCACTAGGGGGCCAGTGGTGGTTTCCTGCCCTGGCATCACGTTGCCGTCGCCTGTGGGGGCGGGGCGTGACAAATCCTATGTTTGGTTGATCATGTGAATGGTGCATTTCATATGCTTGAATTAAATAACTTGGTTGTCATATGAATGTTATATAGTTAGGAATTATCTCACTAAAGCAGATTTGCTTATACCCTTATAGTTTTTCTATTACAGTATGATTATCTATGTTGGCCCCAGGAGCCTAGTATGCCAGGTATGAGCTTATGCTACAGAGTTTTTGGAAGAAGTTTATATATTTTTTAGTTTTGAACATAGACTTCTAGGAAAAATCTCTATAGTAGACTTATGTGGAGTTATTTTATTTGTTATTAGTATAATGGAACAAAGACTTTAAGGCGGGGGAATGCCCCTAAGATGATGTATGAACTTATTATTGAATGAAGATCTTATGTTTATCTATTTAAGTTCATGCTTGCTTTTGCTATCTATTTAAACGTAATACCCCTGTGAATCTTCTACTATCTTGGAAGCACGCCTTGCATATGACATCGAAGCTCCTGACTACGGATTGTCATTCATTAGCTTTAATATTATATGCAGTAGACTGCCACATTTAGGATACCCTTTGGGGCGTGACAAGTGATCAAGCAATACACATGATCTACTAGAAATCATATGTTTGAATGGATTTACCCCTCCATTCAGCGTTAAGTGCTCCAAGCTCTTTAAAACCCATCTTTAAATCCAACTCATATAGTTTATTTCAGGCACCTACTCGCCCATCTCAAAATAGTTCTTTCAGGCTCCTAATCGCCCATCTTACAGATTTTTGGCTACTGCACACCAGGCTACTATATACTTGTCCCATCGAGAATAGCAGCTCATGCAATGAAAACTAACTACGTGATATGCATGAATCAATTTATATAATTCATAGTATATGATTAGAGTAATTTAAAGGTGATCACAAAATTTGCACACACACTAACAGAATAATAATAAAACATAAGTTAATTACAACGATTCATGCCTCGATATGCTTAACATTCTTTCAGCCAATATTATTATACATAATTCATTTTCATCTTTTCCTACTTCTAGTGCCTCTAGCTACAAGCACAACCAAGTACGTAAAAGGTAGGAAATAAACTCACTTGGCCATGAGGATCTATCTTTCTTATGGATGAGTAGATCGATAAATCCATTAATCAAAATAATCCAGCGGGTATAAATACTCCTCCTCGAGATCACCTAATCAAAAAATACCCATAATGAGTATTTCTTATTGATTCTATGGTACTTAGCAAATACTATGTCATAAGATCATTAAAATTCGTATAGAAGGTAATTCTAACTTAAAATGGCCATAACTTGGTCATTTTAACTCGAAATTGCACAAATAATATACCGTTTTCTACCTACTCGAAAAGATCTATCCATATCTAAGGTTATGTTTGTCATAAAAAGCCATTTGGGTTGGAAAATACTATGGTACATAATAGTTTCGAATTTATAGTTCACAAAATATGATTTTTCCAAACTTTACTTTACTCAAATCCTTAAGCAAAATATATGGATATATATATCGTTGAAAAATCCTTTGAACATATATTTATACTCATATGTATGCATGATTTTGATAGTGTTGTCTCATTATTGGTATTTCATAAATAATTTGTCTTTGATGGTTTTAAACAATAAATCTTTTGAGAATTTCTCATTTTTTTGAATTGTTAGAAGGAAAATAAAAATATATTTGAGTTGTTATGAGTAAATGTTTTCCTACTATAATTTCATTTTCTCACTTTTCAAAAGAAAAATTCATTTTCAAAAATTTTTGGTTCTTTGAGTTATCTACTAACTTTATTTCTAGTGATTGAAGAATAAGCTTTTCAAAATATCCTTTAAGTTTTTTATGTGGTCAAATATTGGGAGTTGTGTTAAATGTATATTTTCCTCTCCTTGTTATATCATTTTCCTTCTTTAGAAAATAAGTTTACCTTTAAACTTACTTGCGTGGAAAAGTTTATTTTTCTAAGTTGGTTTCTAAAATAGTGAGTTGATTTTATCTTAATTTGAAAAACTTGTTTTATTCTTAATATTGTCAAGTGATAGAATAATTTTGGACAAGTTTATAAGAAAAACTTTATTATAAATAATGTTAACTTTATAACCTAGTAAAACTTCATTTTAATTTTGAAAAGATAATAACAATAAAAAAAAAAAATTCAAGTTTTGAAGTTACTTTCATAATATGTGATTTTCGAAGCCTGGAATGGTCCTATTAAAAAATTAGTTGAGTTCAAGTTTTTTTTGTTCAAGACTAAAAGTTCTTATCTGATGGAGTGTTTAGTTTCTTTAAAAGAAATGAGTTCCTTTTATTATTGAAGAAATCTTCCATAATAATTCTTCTAGAATTTATTATTAGCTCATCCTTTGAAAAGAGTTTAAACAAAACTAAGATCTTTCTGTTGAAAATTCCTTTTGTTAAGAAATTCCTGTTTACTTTCTTTATTTAAGAAAGAATCCATTTTTACTTTTATCTAAGACAACAACATTCTTAATCATATATGAATATGATTATGTAGCAATGTAAAAATTAAAGATAATACATAATAAAAAGAAATACTTACAAGTAAATAAACATATTAAAATAGTCAAGCATTAGGAACCTTAGCTTCATCAAGGTATCCCGATCATGTATTGGGAGCCTTAGCTTCATCAAGGCAACCGGGACTAAGAATAGACTAGTCCCAAAAGAAAAGAAAAGAAAAAATTGTTTTGACTTGATATGGACAAGTCTAAGACTAGAAAGACTAGTTTTAATAAATTGCATAAAACAAGTAAATAAATAAATTGCAAGACATGAAAAAAATAAATAACAAATGAGCTTATATGCTCTAAATAAATATATATATATATATATAGTATACATAATATTATATAAATTAGATTAGAGCAAAAATAATAACAATAATATCACAACATAATAACATAATGTAAAAAATATGAACATGAATAAAAACAAAACGTGAACATATTGTTGCTTCTTTAGCTCATATGAGCCTAAGAAACATACACTAAGCTCATGCTAAGTTGTATAAACATGATGAAAAAATATAGGTAAAATTTTACCTAAGGTTTAATGGGGTTTTGAAAAGAGATGAATTGGTAGTGTGTTTTTGCTACTTTTCTTGAAGAGTAGAAATTGGTAGAGTGTTTTGAGAGAGAATGGTTGGAGAGAGATTTTGAGAGAGTATTTTGGTAGAGTTTTGTTATGTAAAATGAGTGTGTGAAAGAATGAAGAAGGAAGGGGGTATTTATAGAATTTTTGGAGTGAATTTTGGATGTAATAAAATAAATTGAAAAAGAAATAATAATGAGAAAGGGAGAGAGATGGCCGGCACCTAAGATAGAGAGAGAGAAGATATTTTGTTTGTTTTGAAATTTTTTTGTAAAGAAAAGAAATAATGTGTAAGGTTTGATGTGAATAAAGTTGTATTGGAAATGTAAAAAGTAAGAAAATAGGTATGTAGGTAGTAAGAAATAGGTATAAGAAAAAGTAGAGATAGTGAAATAGTAATGAATAGTACTATGAATAGTAGACTAAACATATAAAATACCAGTAGTAATAAAAATACGCGTAATCGAGCTATATCTGTTATTTTTAGTTACCAAAAATTTTAAAACTGATATTTTTGAAATCCTTATTTAATTACGAGTCTTTTGATGTTATTGGAATATTTTTATTATTCCAAGCTCTGGGACACGCTTTTCGAGAACTGATCTCGTTTGAGTCCGAAGGATACTCGAAATTTGCGAATCTGATATTTTTATGTTACCCTATATTATTACGAACTATTTTAATCCATTAACTTAATTTTTTTTTCTAGGGTTTGAGAACACGGGATTGCCGGAGTTTATATCAGGGATTGGGTAGGTGGATCTTCTCATGTTCGGGTTTTTCAATTGGACGATTATTGAATTTTCTATTTTTGTTTTTGAAGGTTCTCTTATGAAATCCTGTGATCGAAATTGATTAAGGTTCAGTTTCAACTTGGGTCAGACTTTAGGGTTTCGATTCGGTATTCCAAAACCGTTATTGAAAAATTCAAAGGCTTATAGAACACGGGCGTGTTCCACCCCGTATACCACTCGGCTTCATTTGTTTTATTAAAAAAATTATAACCAAATTAATTAAACTAAATAATATAATAATTAATATTATAATATTTTTAGTACTATTATTATTTTTTATTTATTATTTTCTATATTATTAAGAATATTATTACTTATTAGTAATATAATATTGAAATTATTGAATATTGAGTTTAAAATTAAAAAATTTTCTGTATTATAAATATTAGTATTTAAGTAATATATAATGAGATTATTGACATAAGTATTATAAATTAGTGATATAAGTCACTATCATTAATTTAATTTAAATCCCTTAAGCTTTACAATTATAGTTGTTAATATTTCTAATATCATTAAAAATATTTAAATTAATAATATTTCTAGAAATATGATTTTTTAAATATTATTATAATTTATATTCATAATTAGAACCCAAAAGCTAAGTTTAAAGCTATTTTAGTAATATTACTACTAATATTAATTTTAATGGGTAAGAAATTGTGAAGTATTATTAATTTAAATTATGTGATGAATATTACAAGTATTATTATTATCATTAAATTTGTTTGTTATCATTGTCAATACCGTAATTATTATTATTACTATTATTATTGTTGTTATTATTATTCAGCCAAAAGATAGTATTATTGATATTTTTGAAAATAATTGTTGTAAATTTATCAAATCTTAATGTTACTAATTGTATTATTATTAGAGATGAATTTAATATGTTTTCCAAGAAAAGTTAGAAGTATGGTAATTATTAAGTATTTATTTAAATACATACCTTTAGACTATGGAAAACAATGGAAATTTAAATAGTCTAAATTTAGGAATATTGGGATATCTTTATATTACGAGGAAATATATCAAATAAATCAAAAGAAAACTGATAGTTTAAAACATTAATAAATAAATACGAATTACTACACTAAGTCAAATAAGGAACAATATAAACATAACAATAATAACTATAATATGAACCAATACTTGATTATCATAGGATCTCCAAAGAACTAATATAGTAATAAGAACGAAAACCCAGCAATAAGATAGGACACTTAGTGTCACGCCCCAAAGGGTACCCTAAACGCGACAGTCCACCACACGCGATATTTAAACTTAAGTATGACATCCTTAGTCATCCCATAAGTTTACATATCGTGTAAGGTGTACTTTCACAACTTTTAGGATCACACTTTGATCGAGTAGTCTTAAGAAAGCATACATAGCATTAAGAATAGAAATCACAACAAGATAAATAGTTAAATTTACAAAAGCCAAGGGGGCATACCCCCGCCAAAATAATAGGAGTCTACATCGTTTAGCTCCAATTACATATATCTGAATTTATATTAAAGAGATTTTCCTAGAAGTCCACGCCTATACTAGGTCCGACTTCCTCAAAAGCTCTTTAATCCAATGTATAAACCTGCACAAAGTGTCCTCTCGGAACATCCAAAAATAGGAACACTGCAACAAAAACTATTGGGGTATAAGCTAATGCTTAGTGAGATTCATTTTCTTCAAGTAACATGCGACAAGCTAAAATATCTATACAAGCAAGTTATAATTAAGCAACCATATGAATGCACAAGCAATGAGCAAGCAAGCATATGACTTTCCGGTAGTCATAAGTGAATGAATTTACGCCCTCCATTCGGGGTTTGGGGTAGTTCATAAGTCATGCAACTATTCCAAAGTTGGTCCATAAGACATGCAACCATAATCCCAATCTTAAGTGGGGTGGTCCATAAGACATGCAACCACAATTTTAATGTTGGTCCATAAGTCATGCAACCATAGTTTTCATTATTTGAATGGGGTGGTCCATAAGTCATGCAACCCTAGTCCCCTTCATTAAAGACCCGCTGCCTCCCGATCATACTTTTGTTCCCACCAAAAGCATTCTCGTAATGCAATGTGACTCACTACGTGATATGCATGTACAATTTATTCATATAATCATGGCATATTAATTAGATAATTTTAAAAGTGATCATACAGATTTCAGACACTCCAAATCTATACTAGCTCATACAAGTTATTGCAACAAAGCTTGCCTCGATATACTTATCGTTCATTCATACAAGTTTAGATCACCATTCAATCACAATTTTATCTTTTCCTAAGTCTAATGCCACTACTACTAAGCACACCCAAGAGCATAATTAATTGAGAAATGAACTCACTTGTCCATGTAGTGAAAATCCACTAGTCGTAATAGTCCTCGGGAAGTGGTAACCCGTCCTCCAATTCACCTAGGTACAAAGAATACCCTCAATGAGTATCTCTTATGAAGTTCTATTAAACTTAACAATTTTATTTACTAAGTTCGTCAATTTCCGTCTAGGTTGAATCCTTAACTTAAAAAGGTCATATCTAACTCATTTTAACTCGGAATTTAGCTTATAATATACCGATTTATACCTACTTCGAAAGAGCTATCCATTTCTAAAGTTAATTCAAACATTTAAGGTCATTTAAGGGTCGGAAACGTACTGTACAGTAGGGTTGCGAAAATTCCAGATTTGAGCCTTTGTGAAAAATTGCCATATCTACTCTATTTAACTACTTAGGTTAACTCATATTAGTCCTAAACTTGCAAGGAGATCCTCTAAACAAAATTAAGAGATTACATACTTATCTAATCACAAACATAATGCTCAAAAGAAACTTCTAAGAATCCATATTCATAAAACCGAAATTCACAAGTTGAAACTCATTGTCTTGTTTTGAGTAATTCCTTTACTAAAACTCACTTAGTTCAATGAAAATAATTTTTCCTATATTATGTATCATCAAAGCATTCCATTTTCAATATAAAATACTTGTTTTGAGATCAAAAAGAAGGTTTTCAAAATTGGTCTCCTCATAATTACGAATTTCCACTTTGAAACTTACAATGAAAACAAGACCTAAATATTGTCTTCTACAAAGCACTTGATTTATGCAATACTTTTTAGGAAAACCCATTCAAACTTATGAAAATCCATCCTTAAGATATCTATATCAAGAGCCTCTTATATTTTTGTCTAAATCTTCATTTAAAGTTGATTGATGGTTCCAAAAATAGGTCTTGGTCTTGATCCGAATTTTCATAAATTTATTTTGAAACATATCTCTTGAGAAAATTCATCAAAACTCATGGAAAACAACCCATTACATATTATATCTCAAGAACCCTTCATTTCTTGAATAAAATCCTCATTTGTGAGTTGGAAAACATTTTTATTTTGGATCTTTGTCTTGATCCGAAAATACAATTTTTGTTTTTGAAAATAAACTTTGAAAATCAACTTTGATTCTTGTAAGATGAAGCCTTGATGATATACATCCATCAAACCTTCATTTCTTAACAAAAGCTTCGATATTAAGACTTGAAAGGGTTTTTAAAATAGGGCATTGACAAGTTTACGAATTTTATTTTTTTTTTTTCCAACTTGAATCTAAGATCTACTCAATATATATCCATGAAAGCATGAAAAACTTAGTAGTAAGCCTTGAACTCCTAGATCTACACATAAATATAACTAAAACTTTGTAAAACTCTAGATCTACAAGTTATCACATAAACAAGAAAATAAACAAGCCTTCCATGTAACAAAAATACTAAGAACAAAAGAGATAATCATCTAGAGGAGTGTTTCACTTCTTGGCATCATCATCCATAGCCTTTTAAGCTTTTGGAATGTCCTTTGATGCATGAAACATCCATGGTATCATCCTAGAACATCTTATAAGAGCAAAAAGGAAAGATTACCTCAAATATTTGCAAGAAATATATGTGGAAGCAAGAAAGAAAAATGGGGCGACTTGTTCTTAAGAAGAACAAAGCAAAGAAGAAGAGAAGAAAGGGAAAAGAGAGGGTTTTGAGAGTTTTTGGAAAATGGAATGAAAAGTGAAGAGAGAGAAAGTAAATGAGTATTTATATTAGGTGGATTTAGGGTTTGTTTGTGTAATAAAAGGAGTTAAAATGAAACAAATTGGGGGGAAAAGTATGGGGATATGCGCCGGCCAATGAGGGAGTGAAAGGAAGATATATTTGATTTCATTTGAAATTTGAATTTGTGTAATAAATTGTATTAATTGTAATGATTTGTGAAGAGACAAAATTTCTTGGAAAACAAAATGAATTGAGTGATTGAAAGGTTGTAAGAATAGGGTATGGGTATGTGTGTAGTAGGTTGTACTTGTGAATAGTAAGGAATAGTAGATAAGACATCTACTTTATCGGTAGTAACGAAAATACGAGAAAAAGGCTATAACTGTAATTTTTATAGCCCGAAAAATTATAAAATATATATTTTTGAAATCCTTATAAAATTCCGGCTAACGAGTATTCCGGAATATTTTTCTGAGTTTCTAGTTCCGGGCTCGCTTTTCCGTAATGAAGCTCGGGAAAGCTCGGAATAGAAAATTTTCGAAATCAAAATTTTGTATGGTTCGAAATATACTATAAAACAATAATCCGCATTAATTTATCTTATAGAGGTTCTTTTATATAGAAATCTAAGAAAAGCCGGAATTAGGGTTTCTAGGTTACTTGTACTAATCCTATTTAGGGTTTTGATTTCCGATTTACGGAGCTTACTCAGTTACTAAGAAAACCGGGGTTTACACTTAGACACCCATAGGAGTTTAATCATGTAGTTTATGTGACATTGATGAATATATTAATCATCTCAATAGGTGACTTGGGCACTTGTGAGGATTAACCTGACGACTACTACGATTGACCAACATGAGCAGGTGAGTAACTCAGTCTTATTACATTGTATATGCTTGTAACTTAGAGAACTATAAATAAAGGATAATAATTTGAGTGTATTATCGAGGTTTATGGGAACTGTTTGTTGTATGAGACATTGATTGCCAAGTCACTCTAATAATAATGACAACAGAATTATGTATGATTATATTGTTTGTGTAACATGATTGAATGTTTGTACATGGGTTAATCGCCTTCAATTTAATTAAAACTACTGGTACCAAAAAGGAAATTGTACATGCATTGCATATTTTGCATAAAGTAGCATTTAAGTAAGTGGTAGCCTACTACGTGTTAGTATTTCGGCTTGCTAGTAATGGTTGGTTTATCTAGGCAAGAAAGCTATTAGTTAATCGCAAGATTACCTTTGTTCTGTTGATACTATAGGAACTAAATGGTAAATGAAGGACGCCGCTTATGGTATTGCTTGAAAATGACTAACACTTAGTAGAGTTTCTAAAGCTAAAATAGGAAATGAACGATAAGACACAATAAATTCAAAGAGATAATTAAATGGAGCATTGTTGTTTCCTAAAAGCTTAGTCTCTCCTGGGTAGATAGGCCATAGATTATGATCCTTCAACCCCGATGAGAGGGCGTAAATCTCCATCCTATTTGGATTCTGGGTTATCCAGGCTTGTATTTGTACATATGTTTGATTGAATCATTTCATATGATTGTTAAATAACTTGTGTGTTATGTAATAAGTTCTGATTATTCATTGAGCTCGTGGTTTAGCTCACACTCCAACAGTCCTTTCAGGTTCACCTTGCGACCTTGGCTCATTACTTCCAGGAGCATGGTCCCGGTAAGAAATTAGAAGCTGGAAGCTTAAGGAGTAGTATAGGATAAGAATATATATATATTTCTATTTTAGTTGCAAGTATCTTGCATTAGAAACTTTAGTGATGTATTTGAAGGAATTTATGGAAATGTTATGGTCTATAATATTATTATTATTACTCTCCAACTTAGGATGACAGTTTTTTATTTATGTCTTATATATACTTGTCCTTCTTATCCAAGCAACTGAAAGATCCTGTTTATAAAAAATATGTCATTCTCAAAGGTAAACTAATAATAGTATTCAAGTGTATCTTGTTTAATACTACTAGTACCCTCGGGGCGTGACGGCATAAACCCATTCAACATAGGACTCCCGAAAGTCTTATGTATTATATGTTCACGTGCTTGTGCATTTCATATGATTAATTAAAATAACTTGCTTGCCCGATTGTTTTATTGAGTATTTAATTTGGAAGTGAAACTCATTAAGCGCGCAAGCTTATACGCTCATAGTTTCCTGTTGCAATAATTATTTATGGCTACCACTAAGAGGCCACTTTTCTCAAGTACAGCTTTTGGAAATGAAGAAGCTTTTTGGAGAAGTTGAGACCTAGATGTTAGGCATAGACTTCTAATTGAATCTCCTTAGTTATATATATGTGGTAAAGGGACATTTTGTGAACTTTAAAGACTCTTAATATTTTAACAGGGTATGCCCCTTAGACTTTTGTAATAGATTAATCTTGGTCGTCACTGTTATGATTTATATTTTATTGCTGTTTTCTTCTTAAGCTATTTCGATTCAAAGTAAGGTCCCCTACATGGTGAACGTAAGCCTTACACGGGTGTCTAAACTCATGGGATGACTAAGGTTATCATACTTAGTTTAAATATCGAGTATACAAACTATCGCGTTTAGGGTACCCTTTGGGGCGTGACATATATCATCTTATAACACATCAACATGTACATAATCCTTGTTTTATGATCAAAAAGAGTGTAACTAGGGTTTTTCAAAACTTACCTTGTTGTGGATGTTTCGAACTTCGTTTTTATGTTGTTTTTTAACCTAGGATCAACAAAAATTTATTTAAGCTAGTGTTCTAACATATTACTAACTAAAAAGAACGAAATTACTCACCTTGTTTTTTCCTTTCCCAGGTTTATTGTTAAGCTTTAATGGAGTTGTGGTATGTTTAAGTTGTTGATTGTTTTGGTATTTGGTTGGGATGAATTTAAGCTATTGTTGTTTGGATGATAGTGTATTAAGGCTTTTGGTTTTTAGTTGATAAAGGAGCTTATATAATGGAGAAATGGAAGCTTTGTTGTCTGGTTGAAGAAGAAGATGTTGTCCATCGAATTCTGTTGATTTAGCTTAATCATTCTCTTCATTAAATGAGTGGTCTAGGTGGCTAATTTAGATTGGTTCATGTGTGTTGAATTGTTGACTTTCATGCATTATTTGTGCAAGTTGAAGAGGGTTTCGGCTGCAACAAAATCAAGGTATTCCTATCCATAAAATTTTCCTCTTGCACGTATATAGACATATATTAATATGATATTAGATAGTTAATAATTATCTAGATTTTATAATAGTTTATTAAGTTAAACGAGTATAAATATAACAATTATTTAAGAGTTTTATCTCAAAAAATGTATATAGAGTTCTGCAAATTTTCTAGATTGTTATTGAATTTAACTTTGGTTTTAAATTTTATGCAATTAATTATTTTTAGGTTTTATCTCCTGATTAGCTTTTCTAAGCTTAATGGGTCAATTTTTGTTTTAGGATCTAATAGCTTAAGAATACTCTAGTTAAAACAATGGTGTGATCCAAATATTTATTTGGAACCTAGATTATTAGTTATAGATCTGTTTATATCTTTATTATGTATTTATAACCTAACAATTTATCTTTAGGTTATCATTTTCTAACTATAAGCATAATGGGTTTTTACTCTTTATCGCATTTAAAATCTTAACCAACTTACTCTTATATCTTGAGTTTTAGATACCCACTATGAAATCTTATTAGTAGTATTTAGTACATCTGAAACTTTGTTTTAGGGTTTAAAACTATATATAGACTCATTACTACTCGTAGTTTATTCTAGGTCTTTTTTGAGTTCAATAATAATCATCTATTTTCTATATTTATATTTTTGTCTATTTTTAATAGTATGAAGAATTCTCGGGTTTACAAAATAAGTAAGTTATTTCCATTTTAAGTTAGAATTTATTGCTATCCGAATTTTTGACGAAAATGATAAAATAGATTTAAATGGTTTAAGTACATCTTAGATGAAATACTCATTTTGGATATTTTTTTTGTTTTGGTGGTGAGGACCTGGACCTTCTCTTACCCGAAGATTACTTCGACTGATTGAGATTACCATGACCAAGTGAGTTTTCTTTTACATTTTATGTATCCGTGCATGTGCTTGTAGAATAGAGTACTAGATATTAGGAAAAGATAAAAATTGATATGTATGCAAGTTATCATGGGAACTGTATATGTTATTCGTTATGTGTGATCAATAAACAATAAGTATATCGGGGTTCAATTGGTTGATTAATATAAACTACCTCTAGGTATATTACTGTACGTGCAAATATTGATTGATCACTTTAAATGAATTAATGCTGGATTGAAAATTCCTTAAAATTAAATTGCTCATATATATCACTTAGAACATCACCTTGCATTTTGCTACTACTCCTTAGCGTGGAACCGGAAAGGTAAGCTGCCTAGCTACATCTTGAGAAATTAAGACATTCGAGGAATACGACCTCATGGTGTAGCCAAGTCGGATCGATCGCTTTAGTTAAGGAAAGCTCGATGACTAGTAGTACAGTTGATTGGAATCCTAAGACACATGCAAATTTCAAGGAGGTTGATTGTGACCCATTCAAAGCATTCCTTAACCTAAAATGGAGGAGTAAATCCATTCTACAAACGAAATCGGATAGTCGTACGTACTGTTTGATCATATGATTGTTTCATTTCATATACTTGCTTAATGGACTTGTATGATTGCCTTGTTATGAGTACTTTTGTGTAAGGATTATCTCACTAAGCTTGTTATGCTTACTTTTAATAGATTTCTAATATTGCAGGATCTTTGTTTTTACACCAAGACCACCCCAACCATCCAGGTAGAATCAATGCTTTTGGAAAGCTTTTGGAGGAATTCTATTTGAAGATTTTAGATAAGATTTCCTTTAAAATCTTCTAGTTTTAGTTATTTGTCTTAGTAAGGCTAGTTATTTTGGAGATTTATTAGGGGGATGCCCCATGGAAGTTGTAAGATCTTTTATTTTGATGAATCATAACAGTATTGCCTTAAATGTTCCGCTGCTACTATCTTAAAATACATAACTCCACCTGCCTCTCTTTTGTTGTGAACATACGCATTGTACCAATATGAAAGCTTCTAAGTGACTAAGGCAGTCATTCTTAAGTTTTAATATTATGTACTGCAGGCTGTCACGTTTACGGTATCTATTGGGGTGACACTTCTAACAAACTTCTATACATTATTAAGTATAAGTATGTGTATATCTATATATATATATATATATTCTTAGAGTCTAAAGCTCACTAATCTAACATTTTATTTATGCTCTTATTTTCTTGCTCATTTACTTATTTCATGCAAACAATTAAGACCAGTCATTATAGTCTTAAACTTATCATCATCAAGTCAAAACGTTTTGAGACTTGTCCATAATCTAAGTCTCAAGAAGCCTTGACATGAATCTAAGACTCCCATGTTATTCTTATTATTTTCTTACTTTTCTTTATGGGACTTGTGCATTTCTAGGTCCTGGGAAGACTTGAATAAAATTCTTAGACTTCCACAATTTTCTTCTTTTTATTTTCCTTAAGCTTTCTTATGCTTTCTTTTCTTTTTATGGAACTTGTCTATTTCTAAGTTCCAAGAAGCCTTGATACAAGCTAAGACTTAGCCTTGATACAAGCTAAGACTTCCATACTTTTTTTCTTACATATATATGCTTATTTGATTCTCTATGTCTTTTATTTTCTATATGAGTTTTTTTCTTTTTTTATCTTACAACATAACTACAAGTTCATATTCATGCATGGTTATAATGTTGTTATATTAATAAAAAAAATTCAAGGAAATAAAAAGAGTTATTTTCTTTTATAAAAATAGAACTACACTCTAGAAAAACAATTTATAACACTAGGAAGGAACTTTTACTAAG
This sequence comes from Combretum micranthum, assembly GCA_024138025.1. Taxonomy (NCBI): domain Eukaryota; kingdom Viridiplantae; phylum Streptophyta; class Magnoliopsida; order Myrtales; family Combretaceae; genus Combretum; species Combretum micranthum. The sequence goes on along the minus strand of JAMXBD010002069.1, from coordinate 202,908 downwards.
ACTTAGGATAACAGTTCAACTATACTATTTTCAAAATACTAAAACAAATTTATTGTTAAGTTTTAATGTTGATAATTTTTTGTTATGCAAAATTTTCTTAAAAACTTATTCATATGGTTTATACCGACACTTGGATGAACACTAAAAAGAAAACAAACTTTTTTTTTCAAGTCAAGCTAAAATTAACCCACTAGTTAAAAACCACTTAGAAGATAAATTTGTAAACAGCCAAAAGATTCAAGTTTTAAAAATGTAAATTCATTTTATGAAGTCAAGAAAACAAGAAAATAATAGTTATAATACGGAGGCACTGTTTGTCAACTCAAAATTTAGTTTTCCTTCCAACAAACTCTAAAAGAATTTTGTAAATTTTACTTTTCAAACTTTTAAAATAAATTGCTTTATAAAAATTCTTTATTGGGACGACATCACAAGAACCATGCATATAATAAGAGCATATATTGATATTAAAGAATTTTTCAACTATATAAATTTCTATGTGCTTGTTGTAAAATTTTTTGATACGTAGAACTTAGAAAAATTACAATTTAAGGGTTGGGATTTTCGTGTCAATTATGTACTGACCCATTTGGAATCCAAATGGCTTTAAATGATAAAAATAATCTTAAAAATAGATAGATCTTTTTGAGTAAGTAGAAAACAACATCTAATAAGTGAAATTCCGACTTAGAATGAGCTAGTTATAGCCATTTTAAGTTAGAATTTCACTAATTAAAATTTTAATGAGAATTCTAAGATAGAATTAGCAAGTTTAATTAGAAATCCCATGAAATACTCATTTTTTTATTTCCTTTGTTAGGTCACAAGGAAAGCGATATTTCCTATCCAGGGACTGTTACAACAAGTGATTTTCCTATGTTATGGCTGAGTGAGTTTATTTCTTTAATTGACATACTCTTGTTTTTTCTTGTAGTATAATGGCACTAGAAATAAGAAAAGATAAAAATAGAAAGTGTATGTGCATTATAATGTTGGTTGAAATTATACTAAGTATATTGAGGCTGGAATTGTCTATAATCAAGTTGTTGTTTTAGTACCATATTGGAGTGTCTGCCAATTCTATTATCACCTCTAAGATATTTAATATCATGCTATAGTTACTTAATTAAATGAATCCATGCATAACACAAAGTGAGTCTCATTGCATTCACTGCTATACCTAGTAGGACAAAAGCATAGAAGTAAGTTATGCAGGGGCCTGTAAATTTGCATTTAGTGCATAGGAGCCCATATGAACTACATTTAAAGGTGAGTATGGCCCAAAAAAACTACAAAATTTTTATTTACGAACTATGGTTGTATGGGCTTGGAACACCTAACCCGAATGGAGGGTGTAAATTCATTCAACATATGATTTCTAGTTTGTCATATGTATTGTTTGCCCACGTGTTTAATGCATTTCATATGCTTGTATAAATTAACTCGTTTCATTTTCTTGTATGAGTACTTTGTTATGGAAATTTCTCACTAAGCATGTAAAGCTTATACCCCTTTAGATATCTATTGATGTTTCCTTTTTGTGGTTGAAGCCCCAAGGATATTATACTCAGGTATTGACTTTTGACTTAGGAGCTTTTGGAAGCGTCTTGGCATAGGATAGACCTTGACTTCCATAGAACTCTCCGTGTATTTTTATTTTGAAGGATGTATTTGGAGCTTATGTAATTAATTGATGGGGTATGCTTCATTTCTATTTATAAGACTCCTATCATATTTTACTTAGGTTATGATGTTATGATTTTCATTCTTGAATGCCATTTCTATAACTTTTTAAACTACTTGTTTCAAAGAATGGTCCTCTACAATTATGAAAATACGCTTTACACTTGGTATCGAAGCTTTTGCATGACTAAGGTAATCATTGCTAAGCTTTAATATTGAGTGTAGCAGGTTATCACGTTTAGGGTACCCTTTAGGGCGTGATGGAAGTAGTATAGAAAGTATTACGTTGTCTTTCTTGGGGATTGTTAGCATCTGTCGTACTCACTCTTCATCTATTATCTAGACAAAAAAAAAAGATTTAGAAGAATATTCCAAAGAGCAAAAAGCTAAGCTAAGGTTAAATATTAATTATATACATGTTTTCAAAGAAAATAAAGGATACAAGTTTGTTCATGTGAGACAGAGCTTAGGATTTGTTTCACTAAGTCCTTATCATGTGATTTCATAACAAACTCAATGAGCTGTTTGCGGTATAATTGAACTGTTGGATTCACTAAGATAAGCTAAAGCCTCTCTTAAGGTCAGGAACTCTATATTTAGATTATACCATCAAAATCTCTTCACAAGCTATTAGTAATCTAAATCTGCATAAAGATCAAGAATCCTTTTATTAAAACTCATTTTAATGAATTTAAAACCAAGTGACAAAAAGTTTCACCATTCCTATCTTAGGTAATTATGAGCAACTTCATTAGCAACTAGATCTATTCAAAGAATCATCTCTCAATATATTCAATTAAAATCAAACATGGATCTAAAAGGTGCATTACACAATCAAACTCGCAGAAATAAGTTCAAGCTACTAAATACAAGTACTTGGTCAATGTTCAATTAAAAAGTGTTTGGAATTACATGAATCGGGCCTTGGATTCACAATACCCTAAATTAAGAAAATTATTTCTCCATAAATGTAAACATTAAGCTTATATTCAAGAAAAATAAAATGAAATTAAAGATGAATATTAAAGACTAAGCACCCAAAAAAATCTTGCAAGAACAAACTTTTAGTTTAATATGAATTTACCTAGAAAACAAGAATTTCTAGCACAAATAAAGATTTCTCTCACTAAAAATTATCTCACTACTCTACTCTATGTTAGAAAATTTGTTACATATGGTACAATACCTTATTGCACATCTGTGTACGTTTATTGTGACAATGCATGGAAATCATGAAGATTTTATTCACTAATGTGGTAGATTCTTTACAATAGATTTCGTCCTTATCTTCATGCTCTTTCATTTAGGACAATGTGTCCATGATAGCAAGGTTAGTGTCACTTTTTGCGGCTCAAATCATGGGCTCGAAAGTTGGCCACGATCTAAGCTGTGTCTTTTCATCAGAAGAGTGATTTTAGTGCAATTTGAATCGTAAGTGGCATAGCAAGCATGATTCTTAGGTGCAATTGGAGTTGTATCATGAATCACAAGGCGTGCTTGTTCTAGTGTAAACCGTAGGGTATATCGAGGGTGCAGTTAAGGGCACATTTTGCACTTTTACCTTGTTTTCTTTCCCTCAATTGGGGTCTTTGGCAGCCATGGTTGAGTCTATATTCAAACATTGTTATTGTTTTGCTCCAATCTCTATTCAAATCACTTTGTTTTTTTCCTTTTTATCATTTTAGGAGCTCAAAAAACAACATTTTCATAATAAAAGCATTGAATCATAGGAATTTATTTAAAAATAGATCAAGTAAAGCATAAATTCCTATGAATAGAATAGAGTATAAAAGACTTATCAATCCATCTAATTAATTCAGAAGTTCTTCAGGTTTAGGAACTTATCCATCAATAAAACCTAATTTCATCTTTGGTTCTAAAGCTATATGAATGGAATGACTCCAAGATAGGAAATTAGAACCATTAAATTTTATATTATCTAAAATCACTCCAAGTGCATCTAATCCAGACAGATAAAGCGAATCAAGATTCCCTAACTGAGAAGTCAAATCCTTAGTTTGATTACTCAATCTTAATTTCACAACGAAATCTTCAATCGATTTGAAAGAGAAGAATGCATAAAAGTCATTCTTAATTATTTGGAAAGACCTACATATTGATTTTCCAAAGCCTACTACAACTCATGTTGATAATAAATCATCCTTGTTGATTCCTAATCATCTTTGTTCAAATAATCAAACAAAGCATAATGAGATTGATGTTCATTTTGTCTATGATCATATTTTCAATGTTTTTTTATAGACTTCCTATGTCCCTTCCAAGAAACAATTAGCTAATCTCCTTATTAAGCAGGTTACTAAATCACGACTTTTGTTTTGTCGTCGCAAAGTGGGCCTTCAATTGGCTCCATCTTAAGAATTGGAGGGGGAAGGGGGGGATTGTGAGCGTTAAGCTAGTGGAGTTGATGTGCCTTAAGCTAATGAGTTTAGTTAGTGTATGTTATTGCTTATGTGTCTAGTATAAATAGCTTTTGTAATAGAAGTTAATCAGAGGATTATGTTTTTGCTTCTTTCTTCTTATATCACATTTCCTTTGTTTTTCTCATGAACCTCTCTAAGCTTTGATATGTTGTTCCTGGTGGCTCAAGTTTGGTGTCTTTTTTTTATAAAATTCTACAGAGATTTCATTCATCATAAAATTATAATTGTATACTAGTCTCATTCTCTTGAATTTTAAGCTACGATGATATACTAGAATTGATAAAATTAGAATATTTTATATCAATATGAGGTGCAAATTTCAATTTATTGTGTTTATAATAAACAAATTATCAATTATATAAACCAATATATAACTGGATAGTGGAAATGGACTAATCAATAAAACAAGCCATAATAAATACATAAATAAATAAGAATGTTCTAAACATTGAGGTTAAAACCAAAAAATAAACTTATTTATGGACACACTACAATAATTAAAATATGACAGGACCAATCTCATTCCATTCTCATGAAAGACACATATCTAATAAAAATTAAAAAAAAATAAAGATCTTTTAATAACATAATTAAAGAAAAATAACATGCTTGATTTTTTTTTTATTAATACGTAAGCGATTTGATTCAGTTTGAATTTTATGGTTCAATTTGGGGTTCCAAATTGAGCCTTGAAACAATTTAATTTTCGTGAACCTTAACTGCAATTTTGAACTGTTTCCAAAAAAAAAAAAAACGAAAATTTTTGTTTTATTTGAGCAAGTGCAATTTGATTCACAATTGATCCTTTTTCAACCCTACCTACCATAGTAAGGTCATGCAAACTATTGTGGAACGGGCTACCCATAAACTAATTTTTGCCTTGACTTGGTCAAAAGCTTTGAGTCTTTGGCTGGCTGAGGTTTTCCACCTTTATTTATTTATTTTTGCATTCTCTTGAAAGTGGAAAATAGATTGAAAGGGTATATGAGCACTTACTTTTGATTAATTGTTAGATTTTAATGGGAAAAGAAATTGTGTTAGATTTTGTGGTCATTCGTGATTTAAAGTATCAAAATAGAAATAAAGTCAGCAACTCCAAAATAGAGTGATGAATTATCGTTTATATTTGGTCCTTCGTTATGGGTAAAACTTAGTCTCCTTTGGCTAATCAACCATATTTTTCTTTGTTTTTCCCTTTCCCACGCAAATGCATCTAGATAACTCATACTTAACTTCAAGTTATGGTTCATTATATAAATTGCACGGAATTCAGCATTCAATACTCTCAAGAATGCCTTTAATCATTATTTTGGCTGCTCTAGGAAGGGAGAAGGAGAGAGAGAGAATGCATGAGAAGCAACAAAAAAGCCTCAAAACCCGGATGCTTGAAAGACCAGGAAGAGCTGTTTTGGTCAATCACGTAACTTTTACGTCTCTCTCATTTCCTTGTTCAAAATCGATTCAACCTTGCAAAGTCTAGATCGAGTAGTTACGATGGAATATGGCACGTTACATCTGAGATGCCCCATGTTTTCCTTATTTCAATTGATGTTGTCGATTAAAGATGAAAATCGAAAGCAGTAACATTTCGCACTATACAGTTAAATCCGTTAAGGACTTGACACGATTTAAATTATTATGATTATAATATAAATTAATTATTCATAATTTCTTTATTATGCATAGTATGCACAATTGTTCATATTTGTGTTATAAGTGTGCTTCACTTAGACATCATCACGGGTCGGTTCTGAATCAGTAACCGACTTGATCCGTCATCGGTGGTTCTTGAACCAAGTACCAGCCCGGGAATGAAGGATCTAAATCGGTAAAGGACCCGTCAATTCTGGCGGGTCCTTACGGTTCCATCCCAAAAACCGTATGACCTGATGGTTTTGGAAACGCCAATTCAAGAACCGGCAGAACCAGCAGTTCTACACCATTAAAATTTAAAAAAAAAAGTAAGAAAAAGAAAAGAAAATTATAAAAAATTGTAATTATAAAACAAATATTTAAAACTATTTTCGCATAAATAATAAAAAAATTATTTCCTGTTGACAGTATTTAATATGTTATTATTAACAACAAAAGTAATAAATACATTTGAAATCATATATTGCTAAATTTATGTAGACTTCTAACCAAAGTAGACTTTCTTTCTTAACAATGTGTTATTTGTTTTTTGTTATTGGGAATTATTTGTATTTTCAATATTTTATAATGTCACATTGCTAATATAATAACTAAAAAAGAGCAAGTGATTGTATATAAATAAATACATAATTATAGAATTTCTTTTAACTAATACTATGAAAATTATTGTTAAGCTCAATGTTATTTCAAGTTAAAAATTTATTTTGTATTTTTTCTTAGTTGAATTAAGTAAATTATTTAATTGGTTTTTTTATTTTTTTCATGATTCTCGGTTTCTCTAGAACCAGAACCAAACCGTGGGAACCGATGGTTCCTAAGAACCAGGAACCGAACTGTCTCCCATGGGTTTGGTTTCGGTTCCACCACTTTTGGAATCAGGAATCGACGTTCAGGTCCGGTTTTAGACCCAACCCAAACCGTGACGATGTCTAGATTCACTATTTGATTTTAGAACTTTTTATAGACATATTCATTTAATTATCCTTCGAATTATCTCTTATTTCATAGATAGTGCAAAGTTAATTCAAGTAATTCAGTAATTTACCTTTCTTTTTAGGAAAAGAAATAAAATATTATTTTTTTAAAAATAATTACAAAAATGTCACTATGATCAAAATAATCTCAGTTTTAGACAAGTTGATCTCGTCTCTTGAAAAGACGAGATCGTTAGTGACTAACCTCTTCTCTTCCAGAGATGAGGTCCTATCTAGTGGAGGACTTTGTCTCTTGAAGAAACGAGGTACCTCCTTGTTGGATCTCGTCTCTTCAAGAGATGAGGTCCTTGACCTCATCTCTTGAAGAGACAAGGTCTGCGACCATATTATCCATGCCCATCTTCTTCTTCTCAGCCTGGTTGGAAGTAAAAAAAACCCCCAAAATGCAAATTGAAAACCCTAACCCTCATTCCACCAATTCAAAGCCAACTTTCACATAATTGACTCCGTATATTGGATTATTTGGATCACCAGGCATTGTGGAAATGTTAATTTGGTGGAAAAGAGAAGCAATTCGTGCAAGAAGACCCACATTATTCCGTGCCGAAGTCAAGTTGAAATTGTGTTTTTCTCTTAATTTTTTTTTTCATTTTTGATGTTGTATTGTTGTGTATTGGGTCTCGTGGGTATTTTTTTATTGAAATTGTTAAGTACATTATGTGGTTTTTATATTTGATTAGTTATTGCATTATTGTACAATTGTATAAGATTATTAGTTAAATTAAACTGTAGGTTTAAATAATTTAATCCCAATATAGCTCAATTAGATTATTTATTAAATTAAAATAGGATAAATAAATGCATATGGGCTAAATTAATAAAATAGGTCCATCTAACACGTAGTGTTAAATATACTCTTATAAGACCAAAGTCGACATAGTAGTATTAGGAGTTATGTTAAATATTATGAGAGTGCAATTCATTCAAACTATATTTTATGAGATGGCAGGGTAGATCAGGAAATGGATAAAGGAAAGTTGATATTGTATGCTCATAGGAATAATGTATAAGGCGATGATGGTTTTGGTTATGATAAGCGGCCAGTTATTGTGATCAATGTTAGTAAGAACTCAATATATGAGTAAATATTAGACATCATTTGCAATAGACTCAAGGTAAATAGGTATACACATCGGGTGAAGCTATATCATAGGGTAGCTATTGGAGATAGAACAGTGCATTATGATATTATTATAGTGACCGATGATGATGATGCACAAGAAAGGTTAGTGGTTGTTTGTCACGCCCCAAAGGATACTATAAATGCAACAATCCGCCTCACTCGATATTTAAACTCAAGTATGACAACCTTAGTCATTCCATGAGTTTAGACACCGAGTGTAAAGCTTACGTTCACCATGTAGGGGACCTTACTTTGAATCGAAATAGCTCAAAAAGACATATATAGCACCAAGAATATAAATCATAACAATTATGACCAAGATTAATCTATTTCAAAGACCTAAGGGGCATACCCCCATCAAAATATTAAGAGTCTTTAGGGTCCACAAAAGTCTCTTATAACAACATATATATATATATATATATATATAATTAAGGAGATTTAACTAGAAGTCTATGCCTAACATCTAGGTCCCGACTTCTTCAAAAAGCTCATTAAATTCCCAAAGCTGTACCTGAGAGAAATGTCCCCTTAGGGATAACCATATATAATGTACTGCAACAGGAAACTATAGGAGTATAGACTTGCGAGCTTAGTGAGTTTCACTTCCAAATTAAATACTCCATCAAACAATATGACAAGCAAGTTATATTAAATAATCATACAAAATACACAAGCAAGTGAGCATACAATACATAAGACTTTCTAGAAGTCCTATGTTGAATGGATTTACGCCCTCCATTCGGGGTTAGGTGTTTCAGGCCCATACGACTATAGATTTCAATTTTTCTCATTTATTTAGTGGTTGTTTTAGATGCCCACCCACTCACTAATTTTGTAGTTGATTTAAGTGCCTACTCCACTTCCATTTAATTCAGGCAACCCCACGCCAATACTCGGGTTTTCAGGCCCACCCGTTGCCTAGCTATTATACATTTTTCCCACAAAGGTATAATAAAAATGTAATATGACTCAACATATGTTATGCATGGACAATTTAGTTATATGGTCATGGCATATTATTTAAGTGAATTATAGGCGATCATAGAGATTTCAAATATTTTAATTCTATACTAAATCATACACATATTTATAACAATTCCCATTTCGATATTCTTATCATCAATTCAACCAAGCAGGATTCACATGCACATTCTAATTTTATCTTGTCTTAATTCTTGTGCCATTGTCATTACAAGCACAACCATAAGCATGTAATTTAAAGAAACCGAACTCACTTTGTCATGGCGCGACATTCCTCTTAATCGTAATAATCCTCGAGAAGGTCTAGTCCGTCTCCCAAGTCTCCTAACAAAAGCAATACCTCCAATGAGTATTTCCATGAAGTGTAAATGAAACTTATAAATTCTATTCTAACAAGTTCGTCAAAGATCGCCTAAGAGAAAATTTTAACTTAAAACGGCCATAACTTGGTCATTTTAACTAAATTATATATCGATTTCTACCTATTTGACGAGGGATATCTATTTCTAAAGTTATTTCCATAAAACAAGGTCATTTGGCTTAAGAACAGTAGGGTACAGAATGTTACATGAAATTCCTACCCCACAAATCAAATTCTAATTTCAATCCAAGCATCATTCACAAGCTTTGATAGATACTTAGCTATCATTATATCTTGAAAGACTCTTTTATATACATATATAACTCAATATCATGCATGATTCATGGGTTTTGATCAATCTATTTCCTCATGTACTTAGACAATGTTTTATGTGGTTTGAAAGGCATTATCATCTTAAGCTTTGTTTCTACCAAATATATTATATGTACATGCAATATCTACAAGTTATTACCATGAATGACATGACATGAACCATCTATGTATATACTCTTGATGATATTTGATTAAAAAGAACTTTTAGAAAACCTTCATTTTGCAAAATTTCAAGAACACTTGATTGAGAATACTAGCTTTATTTCTTGAAAATCATCCTTATTTTTACTAAAATAAAGCCTTGATAACTTATCTGTCTAAAACCTTCATTATCTCAATAAATTTCTTCACTTAAGAGTTGGAAAATAGATATTTAAATAGGGGTTTTTCCTAGTTACGAATTTTACAAAATTTTAAGGAATGAAAACATTGTTTGATCCATGTTTTGAAACTTTTACATTGTTCTAGAGTTATACTTTGATAAAATCCATTCATTATTGTCAAAATTAAGTCTTTATTACATCCATTCCCTAAGGCTTCTATTTTCCTATTAAAATCCTTATTTTGGCATTTGGAAATAGGTGTTTAAATGGGGTCATTTCTAGATCTGAATTTTGAAAGTTGTGTTTGAGATTATTTCTTATGTAAAACTCATTTAATCTTTCTAAAATTAAGTCCTAATCAAACCTACTCTTTAAGGCTTCCATTTCTTTAATAAAACTCTTGTTTTAGGGTTAAAAAAATAGGTGTTCACTTATCAACCTTTCCTTATTGCGAATTTTAAGTTTGTTGTTGGGGTTGAAACATAATGCTAACATAACTTTTGTAAACTTTTCTTATTTTGAAATTATCTCTTAGTAGATCTATGCTTTACTCCTCAAAACCATCCCCTTATGATACATATTCTCTAAGCCCTTCATATTTAATGTAAAATACTCATTTTAGAGTTGGAAAATAGCTTTTCTAAATAGGGTTCTTTTTCCATCCGAATTTTCAAAAGTCATTTTTGTTAAAACAAAGATAGATCTTGGACTTTCTAATATTTTCTCACTATTATTATGCTACTACAAGTCTTTTATGTACATAAGACAAAAATATATGGCATTTATGTGTTCAAAACAACTAAATCTAGTATATCATGCAAGTCATGAATGCAAATGCAACATCAACATTATATAGATGTGGTTAATAAATGAATACCTGCACAAAATATCAATAATAACAACATAAAACAATAATATAGCAAAATAATAGTAAAATAACTTAAATATCAAGATCCACAACATTGTGATGGAAAGAATCTCATGCTTAAGTGTTTCCACATCCCTAGGATAAAGCTCATGGGGATTTTTGGTGGAACCACACATGTATGATCTTGCCATGACATGTTTTATGGTGATAGAGTGTAGATCTATTACCTATTAAAGGTTTAAAACATGAAGACTTGAAGGAAAAAGTGTATGTGTGTGTGTGAAAAAGGGAGGGGAGGTCATGACACAAGAGAGGGAGAGGGGGAGAGAAAAAAATTTGCAAGAGTTTTCACTTAAGAGAAAGAGAGAAAAGTGAAAAGTGAAAGACTAAGAGGGTATTTATAGAAATGAAATTAGTGTTTGTTTTGAGTAAATAAAAGGAGAAAATTTAAACAAAATGAGAGAGAGAGGCAAGGGGGAGGGGGGGGGGGGGGGGGGGGGGGGGGGGGGGGGGGGGCATTTTAGGGGGTTTACGAGAGAGAGAGAGAGTGATGTTTGATTATTTATGCAGAAAAATTCAAATTTAATAAGTAGTTTAAGTAATAAGTGTATTGAAAAAATAAATTTGTAAGGAAAAGTATGTAAGTTTGTAAGAATAGTTGTAAGAATGTAAGAATAGGTATGGGTGGTTATACTTGTAAATAGTGTGATTATAAATCAAAAAGTAGATTAGACAATTAAATTACCAGTAGTAATGAAAATACGATAAAAAAACTATAACTAAAAATTTTATAAACCGAAGCATTATATAATTGATATATTTAGAAATCTTATGAAGTTACGAATCTAACAGTACTAATAGCATATTCTTGGTATCTCGAGGCCCTAGATACGCTTTTCAAAGTCTGTATCCGATCAGGTTTGAAATAACTCAAAAATTTACCCATCTTATATTTTTAAGCATCCTAATATTATTATGAACCAATCTACACTCTCCACTCATATTTTGACTTCTCAGTTTAAGAACATGGGATTGGTAGACCTAAATTGCTAAGGTTTCCTAAGGATTTGTTGATCTAGGATTTTCAGTTGACTTTCCGGCTTAGGGTTTAAGCTTGAAATTACCCTAAAAATTAGGAGTTTACATTGTTTATGTCCAGATATTAGGAAATGAGTTGCCACAGGCACTTACAAGAGAAATGGGCATTCATGGACATATTGAGGGCTAAGGCTTGGCAAACTGTAACTCTACTCCAGTTCAGACAATAGGCAGCGAACAGCTACATATGGGTAACTTTCAAATGTGTGCACCAAAATTGACAGGAGGTCATGATACGGATGCCATTCTGGACTCCACGACAAATGAATCAAGTGATGACTATGATGATGGTAGAAATGATAATGTCAAAGCTTTCCCCCAACAAGATATTTTTCCAGAAGTACACACAAGGAGAAATGACTGGCGCCGCTTTATTGCTCCTACCAACGTTAATGCAATAAGGAACTCAATGCCAGTACCCTTTTTCACTGTTGAAGTTGGTAGTAGTTATGTTGCGTATGATGATAAGTAGGAAATGAGTGCCGGCAATTGAAGCTTCAGCGATGAATTCAAAGTTGTGATACGGTTTGAGACTAAAGATTATCTAATACGAGCAGTTAAAATGTGGCACATATCTAACCATTACAATTTCAAGGTGGTGGACTTGGACCCAATATCATGGGTAGTTAAATGTATGATACTCATAACCGAGGTTATAAGTGGAGACTCAAAGCTAGTTACAAGAAGCATGGTGGGTGGTTTCACATCACTAAATATGAAGGACCCGCACCTGCTTGGATGAAATAACTGGATAGGATCACTCTTAGCTGGACTCCACCAACATGTCCAGGTGCATCATATTGGATATCCACAATTCTCCAAATGTGAGGGCGAAGGACCTCCAATTAACATTTTAAAGGAGTTTGGGTACAATGTTCATATTAAGAGGGTTTGTGAAGCGAAGAGGAAAGCTATTCACAAGTTTATGGAAGTTGGGAAGATTCATATGTGGAGCTCCTGCATGTACTTAATGCAATAGCGGAGGCTAATCTAGGAACAAAAGTTGAGTGGAGGACTGTTGATTCAGATACTGCTGGACACGTATTCGTAGACAAACTATTTTGGGCATTTGGTCCTTGCATTGAAGCATTCCAGTACTGCAGGTATGTTTTACATACATGATTCATTTTACTTACAACATTAATATCCATGAAGTAATTTACATCTATTAATTCTTTGTAGACCTGTTATCACAATTGATGGCACCTTCTTGTACGGCAAGTACAAGCACAAACTACTTATTGCAGTAGCAGTTGATGGGGTAAATCATATAGTTCCACTAGCATATGCTCTAGTCGATGAAGAGAGTGCAGACACACGAAGTTGGCTCCTTGCAAAAGTGTTGGAACTCGTTATCACGGATCAATCCAATATCTGCTTGATATCGGGTCAACATGCTGGTATTAAGAATGCGGTTGAAGGTGAGAATGCTGTGTGACCTAGAGGATGGCCTTAGTGCTAGTGTATCCAGCACGTTGCTAGCAACTTTAATTCAAGGCCAAAAGTAAAGGAATAAGGAAATAGTTAAGAAAGTCGCATACCAAACCCAGAGAAGAAAGTTCCATGGTTACTTCAATGCAGCACTACAAAGAAGTCCTTAGACATCACCATATTTTCGCGAGTTACCTCCATATATGTGGACTTTATCTTACAATAAAGTCATAAGGTTTGGGATAGGTACATCAAACATGGCTGAAAGTTACAATTTAGTTATAAAATATGCTCGATGCTTACTTATGGCAGCGTTAGTGAAAAAAACATTCTATAATTGCAACTCAATATTTAATAAGAAAAGACAGGAGGCAAACGAGGCATGAGTATAGGTAAGTTGCTCACAGTATATGTTGCAACAAAGTTTGAGAGATGTAACAACATCTCAAGTGCCAATCGAGTAACATGTTTTGATTACCAGAAACGGATATTTGAAGTTATAACCGCTCCGTGCCCTACAATGTATGGTCAGAAGGAGGACACATACAAAAAGTTTAGTTGAGAGCAGGCAGATGTACCTGTAACAAGTGGTAGATATACAGAATTTCATGCTCACATGCAATAGTAATAATGGGAACACTGCACATGGATTGTGTTGCCCAAGTGGGACAGTGGAACATGTGGGAAAACCAGCTTGGGGTGTATGGCCATTCATTCATACCTGTAGCCAATAAGGCTAATTGGACTCCTTTGGACATTGTTAAATGGCATCCCATCCCAAGTCTTATTAGGAGAAGGGGTAAGCCTAAGGAAAAGCGCTACTAGAACGAGATGGATATTCAAGAAGGCCTACGACGTTACTCATGTGATTCGCGTGGGCAGCGAGTGTAAACCCCGGTTTTCTTAGTAGTCAAGTAAACTTCAGGAACTGGAAAGCAAAACCCTAAACCAGACCAGTTCAAACATTTTGAGAGAACCTTAGAAACCCTATATCCAGCTTTCGTTCGGTTTCATATCAAAAGAAATCTTATAAAATAATTTAATGTGAAATATTGTTTTAAAGTATATTTCAAACCATAAAAAGTTTTAATTTCGAAAAATTTCCTATTCCGGGCCTTCCCAAGCTCTATTACGAAAAAGCGAGCCCTGGGACTAGAAACTCAAAAAAATATTTCGGAATATTCTTTAGAACTGAAATTTTATAAGGATTTTAAAAATATAAGTTTTATAATTTTTCGGGCTATAAAAATTACAGTTATAGCCTTTTTCCCGTATTTTCTTTACTACCGGTAAAGTAGATGTCTTGTCTACTATTTACCACTATTCACAAGTACAACCTACATTACACACTACCCATGCCCTAGTCTTACATCCTTACAACTACTCATTATATTTTCTTTTCCAAGAAATTTTTGTTTCTTACTAAATTACTACATTTAATACATTTTATTACACAAATTACAAATTCAAATAAAATTAAATCACTCCCTCTCTCTCTCACTTGATGGCCGGCGCAATGCCCCCCATTTTCCCCCTCAAATTGTTTTATTTCTTCTTTTTATACTACAACAAACCCTAATTTACTTAATATATATACTCATTTACACTCTCTCTCCTCATTTCTACTCTTTCAAAAATTTTAACAAAGCAAAAATCCTCTCTTTTCCTTCCTCTTTGCCGTGAACCCCAACCCCCCCATACACACATACTTCAAGTTCATTTCTTCCTCATTTCTTCATCAAATCCTTCTTTAGGTGATGATTCATGAGCCTTATTACTACTTAATCTTGTAATGGCAAGATTATTCATGTGTGTTTTCACTTTAAATCCCCATGAGCAAGTGCTAGGGATAAGAAAATGCTAATACATGAATATCAAGCCATCACAAGAGTAGATCTTGTGTTTGATGAGCTTTTGTTGAAGTATTATCATGTTTATGCATATAAAAGTAGAGATCTTGCATGAAAAATATATGTTCATACTCTTAAACTCCTTTTTATGCACTATAAGTAGTAGATCTAGCACTTAGACACTCATATTATACTTGACATTCATGTTCATATAGATATTTTGTGTTTTCATGAATTAATGCTCGTAAAGATTTAGTCTTGTATATATAAATGTGATAGTTGGTAGATCTTTATGTGGATAAGATAAGGAACTTGAAAAGAAAAGGTTTTTGTTAGAAATGCTCAAAAGAAAATTCGTATGACTTTCAAACCCTATTTTAAAAACCCTTGTAACAACTTTGAAACTCATGTTTTATATGAAAAATGGAGGGTATAAGTAATAGATATCATTAAGTAATGATTTTTATAAGTTGAAATGAGTTTGGATGAGAGTAATGTATAAAATAAGGAGTAGAATCAAGATGGAAAATTTTGAGTTAGTAGTCAACTTGTAAATTTCGTAACTTTGGATGATGCCCATGTAAACACCTATTATTCAAACTCAAAATGAATGTTTTATGTGTTAAATGAAGTCCTTAGGTAGTGGATATAGTAAAGTCTTGAATTTTAATGCATTACACAAGTTTTCCTAAAGGAATCATTCAAAAAGTGGATTTTCTAAAATTCGGATTTTTGAGCAAAGCCTATTTGAAAACATATTTGCAAAGTGAAAAATGTAAATTTTTATGTAGAAATGAAGGTCTTGGGTAGTATATGTGACGAAGATTCATTTTTAATTAAGATAGCTAGAAATTCCTAAGAATAAAATCCAAAACACTAGGGTGGTGTCAAAATTAAAAAAAAAAAATGGACTTTCAAGAAGTAGTTATTGTTGGAGTCTTGCAAAATTAAGGAGTTGAAAGTTTCTTTTACCAAAAATCATCAAGATCATGCATACATTGAACTCATCACATGTCATTCATGATAGGAAATCATTCATACTTCATATATACTTGAATCATCAACTAGATACATTTCAAACAAGTGCAAAACAATTTTTTTGGAAATGGGAATGGTTACTGATCAGATCTGATCCCTCTTTTCCGTGACCTAAATGTTTTCAAAACTTGAAATAATATTAGAATTAGGAAGATCTTTCGAAGTAGATAGAAATCGATATAAAATTTGCGAAATTCCGAGTTAAAATAACCAATTTATGGTTGTTTTAAGTTGGAACTTCCGCAAATAGCGAGAATCACGATTTTTATTAGTTTTGACACATAGTTTGGATTAGTTAAGTGATAAAGTACTCATTAGGGTATTCTTCTTTGGTAGGTGATCCCGAGACCGACGAATCCCTACCACCCAATTACTACTATTAAAAGACCAACATACCACGGCCGAGTGAGTATCACTTCCAATTTCAATTATTGCTTGTGATTGTATTGATAGCTGCATTAGTTACTTAGCAAAGATAAAATGAATATGCATGATGGGGTTGAATGGGAATTATAATGTCTGTTGTTGTTATGTGAAGTTGAACTTAAAGAATATCGAAGCCGGGTAATAAATCATTGCTTGCATAGATGAGCTAAGATTGATTGTCTGCGGATATTGCTTGATCACCTAAAAGAACTGGTATAATTGATTATTCGAAATTGAAGATGAACTTGAGCTCATTCATAACATGATGGGGATGGAGCATTAGCATTTGTTGGTTTTTCGTGATCCATAAAACGAATATAAGTTGGTTAATCGTGATCGATAAAACGAATATGAGTTGGTTAATCATGATCCATAAAACAAATATATGAGTTGGTTGACCGTGAGCCTAAACAGCATCGTACCATAGGATTCGTTAATCTATTAACCTGAGATGGAGGGCGCAAGTCCATCCACATATGATTTCCAGCTGGTCATATGTTTGCTGAATTCACGTGTTTAGTGCATATCATTTGTCTAATTAATCAATTGCTTGAATGATATGTTTTAATTACAATATGGAAGTTTTCACTCACTAACCTAGTATAGCTTATGCCCCTATAGTTTTTATTTGTTGCAGCACGAGTTTATTTGGCTTAGGCCAAGGCAGGCTACAGCTCAGGTACAGGAGCTAGGCATTTCCTATAGAAGTTGTATTCAATTTTTGTTTAGACTTCTACAGGAAACCAAAAGACTCTGGATGACTGTAATGGAAGTTTAATATTCTTTTGCGGGGCAATGCCCCTTAGACTTTGTAATTTTTATATATATGCGTTTTGATTTATTATCTAATGCTATTGAATGTCGCATTAAACTTCTTAACTCCATCGCATAGAGTATTCTATTATCGTAAAGGGACGCCTTATATCTATACAAGACTCCCGAAAGACTCGGATAGTAATTCGAGGGTCTTATATGGCATGTGGCGGACTGTTATGTTTAGGACACCCCAATGGGGCGTGACAGCGAGGGCATAACATTCGCAATTGTCCAAATAAAGGGTCAGCTAGTAGAACAGCACCGGATCAATCGAGTCATAGTGGTAAATCTTTACATGCTTTGTTTGACTATACTTATCTAGCACACTTTACGATTTTTTTAGGTCGTTACTTTCTCTACTAATAGTGTTCATTACTTTCTCTATTACAAATGGATCTAGGACCTAGTGATGACTCTTCACTTTCGGGGCAGCCTGTTCATAGATCAAGGATGGCATGAGAGGGGCAGGTAAGCTTTTTGTCCTCAACCATTTACTTTCCACATGACAAGATTGTTACTTATAAGTTTGATGGCTTTCCTGCAGAAGCAGGTTATTTTACATTGCCGCCATAGGGAAGCGAGGCTGAGGCGGCAGGATGGCATACCTACACATCTAGACGATCGACTGGTGTCATTCTATCGCAAGCGGGTTTCATTGGGGCAGCACAGATTCCTTTCATCCATCTAGATTGGAATCTCATTACAACTTTAGTAGAGAGGTGGCGCTCGGAGACCCATACCTTCCACATGACCACGGAATAGTGGTCTATGACGTTGCAAGATGTAACAATCTTCACTGGCCTTCCTATCGATGGACATGCAGTTACGGGCACTGCTCGAATGGATTGGGTAGGATTATGCCATGATTTATTAGGACTCCGACCAGTGCCTGGGACTAATATAGATAGTGGTCATCTAAAGATATCCTGGCTGGATGCTCACTTCAGAGTGTATCACGCCCCGAAGAGTACCCTACACGTGGCAGTCCGCCACACTCGGTATTTAAACTCAAGTAAGGCAACCTTAGTCTTCCCATGTGTTTGAATATCGGGTGTAAGGCTCACTCTCAACATACAGGGACTATGCTTTGCTTTGCAATAGTTGAAGAAGACATACATAGCAACGAAAATGTAAATCATAACCATTTCCTTTAAATCTATTCTATTACATGAACTAAGGGGCATACCCTCGTCAACAACGTTAAGAGTTCTTAGACTCATAAAATCCCTTATATTATCCTTCAAATACCAAATTAGGAAACATGATTAGAAGTCCATGTCTACTTCTAAATCCCGGCCTCATCCAAAGCTCCTTAATGTCTAAGAGCTGTACCTGATGTTCGCGGCTCCTCGAGGATAGCCATAAGTATTCATACTACAACAGGAAACTATTGGGGTATAAGCTAACTAGCTTAGTGAGTGAAAACTTCCATATCACAATTTCAACAAAACATTCAAGCAAGTGATTAATCAATCAAGTGGGATGCATCAAACACGTGAGTTCAACAAACATATGACCTGCTAGAAATCATATGTGGATGGACTTGCGCCCTCCATCCCAGGTTAGCAGATTAAGGAATCCTGCGGTACGACGCCATTTAAGTTCACGGTCAACTGAACTATAAATTCGTTTTATGGATCACGATTAACCAACATATTCGTTTTATGGATCACGATTAACCAACATATTTATTTTATGGATCACAATTAACCAACATATTCGTTTTATGGATCACGAAAAACCAACAAATGCTAATGCTCCATCCCCATCGTGATATGAATGAGTTCAAATTTATAATTAAGGTCTAATAATCAATTAGTCCACTTCTTTTAGGTGACCAAGCAATATTCGTAGACAATCAATTCTAGCTCCTCTCTATACAAGCAATGAATTATCACCCGACTTCAATATTCTTTAAATTCAACTTCACATATCAACAGCAGACAATTATAATTCCCAAATAACCCCATCATGCATATTCATTTTTGTCTTTGCTTAGCAACTAGTGCAACTATCATTACAATCACAAGCATTAATTGGAATTGGAAGTAATACTCACTCGACCATAATACGCCGATCTCTTAGTAATAGTAGTCGGGTGGTAGGGTATCGTCTTTCTCGGGATCACCTACCAAATAAGAATAACCTAATGAGAATTTCATCACTTAACTAATTCAAACTATGCATCTAAACTAAACAAAATCGTGATTCTCGCTATTTGCGGAAGTTCCAATTTAAAACGGCCATAACTTGGTCATTTCAACTTGGAATTTCGCAAATTTTATATCGATTTCTATCTACTTCGAAAGATCTATCTATTCTAATATTATTCCAAGTTTTGAAATATTTAGGTCACGGAACAGGGATCAGATCGGGTCTGTAACCTTTTCATTTCGAAAAGTTGTTTTGCACTTGATCAAAATGTATCTAGTTGATGATTCATATGTATATAAAATATGAATGAGTTTCTAACATGAATGACATGTGATGAGTTCAATATATGCATAATCTTGATGATTTTTGATAATGAAACTTTAAGAACTCCTAATTCTTACAAGACTCCAACAATAGTTACTTCTTAAAAATCCACTTTTTCCAATTTTGCATCTCCTTAGTGTTTTGGGATTTCATTCTTAGAATTTACTTGTTATCTAAATAAAAATGAGTCTTCATCATCTATACTATACAAAGCCATTAATTCCACATAAAAATTTACATTTTTCACTTTGCAAGTATGTTTTTAAATAAGCTTTTCACAAAAATCCGAATTTTGGAAAAATTCAATCTTGCATGTTTCCTTTAAGAAAACTTGTTTAATGCATCAAAATTTAAAGCTTTATTATATCCATTACCTAAGGACTTCATTTAACACATAAAATAGGTGTTTATATAGGCATCCTCTCAAATTATGAATTTAACAAATTGAACACTAACTCAAAATTTTCCATCTTAATTCCACTACTTGTTTTACACATTACTCATGTCTAAACTCATTTTAACTTGTAAAAATCATTACTTAGAGATACCTATTACTTACACCTTTCATTTTTCATGTAAAATATGAGTTTCAAAGTGGTTTCAAGGGTTTTTAAAATAGGTCTTGAAGTTCATCCGAATTTTCCCTTAAACATTTCTAACAAAACCTTTTCTTTTCAAGTTCCTTGTCTCATACTCACAAAGATCAACCAACTAACACATTTATATATACAAGACTAAGCTTTTATGATCATTAATACATGAAAACACAAAATATTCATATGAACATGAATGCCAAGAAAAACATGAGTGTCCAAACACTAGATCTACAACTTATAGTACATGAAAATGAGTTTAAAGACATGAATATATATTTTTCATGCAAGATCTCTACTTTTATATGCATGAACATAATAATACTTCAACAAAAGCTTGTTAAATACAAGATCTACTCTTGTAATGGCTTGAGATTCATGTATTAATGTTTTCTCATCCCTAGCACTTGCTCATTGGGATTTCAAGATGAAACACACAAGAATACTCTTGCCATTACAAGATTAAGTAGTAATAAAACTTGAAATCATCACCTAAGGGAAGATTTGGAGAAGAAATGAAGAAGATTGAAGCTTGTGTGTGTGTGTGATAGTGGTGGAGGGGGTCACGGCTAAAGAAGAGAAATGGAGAGAGTTTGTAGATTTTTGAAAAGTGAAAAATGAATGAAAAGGAGAGAGAAAGCATAAAAGATATTTATGTAAGTATGGTAGGGTTTGTTTTAATATATAAAAAGGAAATAAAATAAAACAATTTGGGCAATTGGGGAAGGGTGTGTGCCGGTTTTGAGTGGAGAGGAGAGAGGGGGTGAGTTGAAATTGTTTAAATTTGTAATTTGTGTAATAAAAGTATAATAAAAGTAATATTTAATAAGAAACAAAATTTCTTGGAAAGAAAATATAATGAGTAGTTATAAGGATGTAAGAATAGGGTATGGGTAGTGTGTTAGTATAGGTTGTACTTGTGAATAGTGGTGAATAGTAGACAAAACATCTACTTTACCGGTAGTAAAGAAATTACAGGAAAAAAGGCTATAACTGTAATTTTTATAACCCGGAAAATTATAAAAATTATATTTTTGAAATCTTATAAAATTTCGGTTCTAAGGAGTATTCCGGAATATTTATCTAAGTTTCTAGTCCCAGGGCTCATTTTTCCGTAATGGGGCTCGAGAAAGCCTAGATTAGAAATTTTTCCGAAATTAAAACTTTCTAAGGTTTGAAATATACCATAAAATAATAATCTACATTAAATCATTCTATAGAGATTCTTGTATATAGAAATCGAAGAAAAGCCGGACCTAGGATTCCTAGGTTCCTTGTACTAACCCTATTTAGGGTTTTGGTTTCCGATCTACGGAGTTTACCTGGGTATTAGAAAAACGGGTTCACAAGCAATCCAAAATTAGTACAACTGAGGCACTTGAAATCCTTATGAATTTACCAGCCTAATGGTACTAATATCATATATATAATATTTCAAATCCCAGGGCACGCTTTTCGAAGTCTGTACCCAATCGGGTTTGAAATAGATAGAAAACTCACTAATCTTATATTTTAGAGTGTTCCAAAATTATTACGACCTAAACTATATTCTTTGTTCATATTCCGACTCCTTGGTATATGATTACGGGATTGCCGGGTTTGACCTACTTGGGTTTCCCGAGAATTGTTGGCTTAGGTTTCCCGGTTGACTTTCCGGTCCAGATCGTTACCAATCTTGGAAACTGATGTTTTATACTCATACAATTCATTTGATTTGAGAATATTTATTTTAAATTTTATCTTCGTAGATATTTAGTATCTCTTAACGTTTTCAAAATTCTGGAATTTGGTTTTATATCTGAAGGTTTACCGTTACTCGCTGTTTAATGATTTGTTTTTAGGTGTTATACTATCCGCTTTTACAAGTCAAGGTTAAGCATAGAATTTGTCATGCGCAGCGGTTTTGGATTTGGAGACTATTAAGTTCTTATGTTACTTCCAAGAATTTTTGCTTTGTTCAAGATTAAGAAAATTTTTGGATTTGTTCAAGACTTCGAGCTAGTTGAAGTTCGGTTTTAATTAGGAGTCATTTTCAAAAATTATTTTAACGATGTTTATTTTGGAATTATTTACTGAAATTTTTCCGGGGCTTACAGAATGGTACCAGATTTTACTAATGAGGCGATTATTAGACGCCCTGCCAAGGCATACATCTTGATGCTGCTTTTGGTGGTGGTGGTGGTGGTGGTGTGGGGGGTTAAGGGGGCTGTTCATTGTTATGGACAAGTCGTCCAACTACATTCATCTGATGTACTTGCAGCTACTTCAAGACTTCAAGAGGACCGGCTAGTATGCATGGGGAGTAGCCTGTTCGGCATGACCGTATAGGAAACTATGTTTGGCTTCCCCCATTAACACCAGAGACATTGCAGGACCTTTGGTTTATGGGCCTGGAAGCACTTCCCTCACATTGCGCCAGTACGTCGAGAGATTGCCACAGTTACAATGGGACGCCCACTCACCGGCCATTGGGGTATGACTTTTGATGTTATTCGTTCAGCCATGCACTTACTGATTGAGTATCGGGGATGTTTAGATCGACAAACCCATTGCCAAATATGATTTTCAATGTCTTATTTGCTTCAACTTCCAACGTTTACATTCTTCTATTAATTTATACAGTACTTTCTTTGTTGAACAGATCTTTTGGGAGCCTTACGTTGATATCATGGACTCCCAGCCTCCATACTACCTGGCAGGCAGTGACATTTGGCGTGCACGGGTCCAGTTGGTATGCTTCCATATTGTTGAGCACTACTATTCAGACAGAGTGCTTAAACAGTTTGGTGGCTTCTAGTAGATCGCAACACCGCCTGCCAACATGAGATTCATCCACGAGATTGACATGCGAGAGTGGTCGAAGTGGAATTGGGCAGCAGAGCATGCCAGCTAAGTAGTTGAGTGGGATAGGAGGTATGATCGCATTGCACAGATGCCAGATATGCCCACTGGTACATGTGATGATTACTTCGACTGGTATTATGCGATCACCAAACACTATATCAGTCTTACAAGGGCTATTATACGCTTCATGGTAAGCTTACCGACTACATAAGCTGTATATGAAATGTGCTATGTATTTTTTCATTCACTTATATTCATATTTGTTCTTGCTTATAGGAAGATTTTATTCATAGAGTCTCTCACATGCCTCCAGAGAACACTCCTGCCACTGCATGAAATGTCATTTGTGTAGTGGATGAGTTCATGGGACTCAATTTGAATGATCCACTGCCACCACCAACACCAGTACCGGATGGCCCATAGCCTCAGCCAGCATAGAGAGGACATCCACATAAAGGAAGGCGTAGGCAAGGATTGGGTCAAAAGCGAGGCAGAGCCCAACAGTTAGAGATTCGAGACGAGCCTAAGTCGTCTGAAGTGCCAGGATTTGATCAGCCTGGTCCTTCCCAATTCCTTCATAACGAACCTGGTCAATCATCTACATCTTACACTTATTTGGGAGACACTCTTATACCAGACCCATCATACAGTGAGTTTCATACCCCCTTAGCTCCACAAAAGAGGCGTTCGTTACCATCACATGATATGGGGGAAGGACTTACGCAGGTAGAGCCAAACTCTGTCCCATTTGGTTAGTATAGTCCTGGTAATAGAGATGATAAGGGCATGCTTCCACAGATTGATCCTTCTACACAGCATCCCCATCTGCGTATACCATTTCCTTGGACATTTGTCAAACAGGGACAAGGGAGGCGGGCGAGACAGTAGCAGTAGTAGTAGATACTAGTAGTTTTTTCTTTTTTAGATTATTGTCTATAGATTCTTAGCTCCTATGATGCTTGTTATATATAAATTCTTAGCTTTTATGATTCCTGTACATCATTTTTTCCTATACATTTGATGTATTTAAATAAACAATCTACTATTCATTTATTATTATATTTGTATTTGCCTGAATTAGATTCAGAGCTGTGTTTGGATGGAATGGGTTTGGAGCTGTGTTTCGATAAATTGGGTTTCGAGCTGTGTTTGGATGGATTGGGTTATGCAGTCTAGAAGTTGTTTAGCCAAGGTTAATGATAGTTAACGAATGATTTATATAGTTATTTACATATGATTTTGACAGGTTTCATTAACAATGTAAAAAGGATTAATTTTTTTTAGAAATAAACAAGAGAGGTTGTGAGTTGCATTAACCTCGTCTCTTCAAGAACCGAGGTTGTAACCTCGATTCTTGAAGAGATGATGATAATGTACTACACTAACCTCGTCTTTTCAAGAGACGAGATAACTCCTTGTTATTGACCTCGTTTCTTGAAGAGACGAGATTGACTGACCTTTTTTCTTCAAGAGACAAGATCAACTTACGTAAAACTAGAATTATTTTGATCTTAGTGATATTTTGTAATTATTTTTAAAAATAATAATATTTTATTCTTTTTCCCGTTCTTTTTGGTTGTTTATAGATTTCTATACATGCCATTTCCATTTTATTCAAGGAGACTAATTTCTAAAAGATCAAAATATATACAAATGGAAAAACATTTTACTCTTATCAGTTTTAAGTCTCAATATACCCGGTTTTATTTCTTATATATATCAGACAGGTGCATGTTCATTTAGCTCACAATTAAAAAAAAAAAGAAGAGAGAGAAAGAAAAAAAGGAGGAAAGAGAGAAAGAAAAAGAAAACCGAAAACATGTTTGGCACGAAATAAAATCTAGATATGATACAAAGGAGACCAACCACGCGCACTGCATTTTGTTGGATGGAAATAAATATCCATATTCCATGGACCTTTTTGAAAAACAAAACATGCCCACATAATGGTCATCTCATTCACCTAATAAAGCTATTTTAGCTAAATCATGTCATCCTTTAACCACGTTTATGTTGAAGTTTGGCTTGCTTCAAATAGTTAGCTTCAGTTTACCACGAAAAAAGAAAAAAAAAAGTAGTTAGCTTCATGTATACGTAGATAAATAATGAGTTTTAGAACTTAGCACCAAGTTGAACTGGCTTAGACTCGCCAAACGTTCGATGAGCTCTAGCTCGATGCCAACTTGAGTATTAAGCATCCTAGGTTGGTTTGGTTCTCTCACCCAGTTTATGACCTATTGAATTGGCTTATTATTGTTTTAAATTTTATTTTAAAAACAATTTTGAAAGTTAAAGGAAATTGAAAAAAATTACAGAAAATTAAGTTATACAAAATTTTCAAATTAATATAAAGTTCAATCTAAAAATAATATTTTTAACCTATTTGTTAAGATATTTGTTCGATGTGTGAATTATTTTTATACAAGTGCATTTGCTTATAATTGAGAAAAAAATAATATCATAATATAAAATACTCAACACATAAACAACTTGCACGATCATAAGAAAAAAAATATCTCATATTTATTAAGGAACAAAACTTTACCATGGTTAGAAATTGTAAAAATTCAATGAAAAAAAGTTTAATAGTATATAAGTATTAGTAATAAATTTTTTAATATATGAATAGTTTTTTTTAATTATCAAAAAGCATTATGATTTATTAAAATAATATTAATATTTTGCTACTATTAATTCAAAGACTTGGGTTAGTAAAACAAAGGTTTCAATTTCGGTTTAGTTGGTCAATTTTTCTCTGAGTTTGTGCCCTTCTTTTGGTAAGCAAAATTGTTGCTCTTCTTCTTAAAAGCCTAAAAACAGCTTGATGAAACCGTCTTGCCTTTTGTCCTTTTTTGCCTTTTTTAATATTTACTTTCATCCCTTTGAAGAATTCACTTTACCTGTAAAAAGGTTGTCAGGAATAGTAAGAAAAAAATGGTTTCTCTGCTCTATTTCTGAACTACGTGACAAATAAGTGTAATTATGATGGTTTTTTTTATTTTTTTTAAACCTTTAATTTAATCATATTTGAAAAGATGTAAAAAATATTCTCTAAAAGATATACATTACTCATCCCAAATGTCACACCCAAATAACTCAAATTTCAACATGCCTGCTTTATACCATCTTTGAAATAATTTCAGGTCAAGGATTGCTTTCAACATTAGTTATGTACAAAATTGTAGAATTTTTTTAATTGATATTTATGGAGTATTCGTCAATATTTTTCACAAACCTTTATTGACCGTGAAAAAATACCAGACAATTCCAGTGAAGAGTCAATGAGATTTGATATGCATGTTCATCTGTATTTTATTTGAAGCCCTTATACTGTTTTAGTATCTTGTTAATAAATAGTATATAAACTCCAAGCGAATATTTGTTTAATTAATTACTTTGATAAACGGTAAGTATGAATAAGAGGAAAAAAAATTAGCCAGTGAAAAAAAAATCTTTTATTACAAAGAGTAGTTTAAAATTAAATTAAATTCTTTTCAGATGGTCTGAGAGTGAATTCCAATGAATATAGTTTAAAATAGGGTTAACGAGTTGTGTTTTGACAAGTTATGTTCGTTTTTTTTATCTTTTGTTAGATCCATGTCTAAATATATTTATGTTTGTTAACAATTTATTTATATCACAAATATAATAAAATGGGACTAACAATTTATTTATATCATAAATATAAGAATTTTCCCATTTTTGATATGTTGTCTGTCGTGTTAAATTCATGTCTATCACTACAGACTACAGTCATGTTTCTAATTATCTCGGATTCGCACTCATCCTGTCGTATGTACCTGAAACGGCCGACCCTTTGTTTAAAGCCGAAGTGCCAAAATTGATAATCTTATGTGGGGTGGGGCTTTGATGACATTTCTTGGCAGCTGTACTTACGCAAGCCTTTATGAATATTTGGCAGTACTCCACGTTTGTTCAAGACCTTACCATGTTATTGTTTTCATTTCCACAATAGTTTTTGTACCGTGGTCCTTTAAAGGAATGCTATGGATAACTTGAGACTGCCAATACCAAGTGTGTTCACTTTTTCACATGAACACCACATGGCCTTGGGACAGTGACTCACAATAGAAATTAGGTAGGAAAATCTCTAGGTCATCTTACTCACATGGATCCATCTTCAATTACTTGTATGAATATGGAGGAACTTTCATTGCCAATGCAACCATTCTATTGTCTTTTGTTCATGTACAGTATGTGCCATAAGTGCAAGAAGCTAAAATTATGTTTCATGGATCAAGTAGGCTATAAGCTCTCCATGTAAATCAATTGACAACCTAAAGAAAAGCGTCGTCATCAGATTTTTAATATAAGAAATTGCTTCACAATGTAATAATTACATGTGTTTATTGCAATTAAGGTGCCAATGATCTTATTCTATACAAATTAGAAAAAGAACATTGTTTCATGCTGTATTATCTTCTCCACGGCTTGTTAGAAGTCTTTGATTTTCTCCTAATGTCTTTTATTCCACCCTGACAAAGCCAAAAGGAAAAAAATGAAAGGTACATAAAGCTAGTGGTCACAATGCTTGATAAGCATGACTTTCACAAGTTTCTGAAGGAATAAAATGGACAGCTTTCGATTGAGGCAACCTATGCAGCTTCTAAACATTAACTTATTTGAGCAGGAAAGAATATGCACTTGCCGATTTATTTGAATGTACTTGAGAGTTCAAATGAAGTATTTAAGAAGTATGATCCTTCTAGATTCATACTTTGCTTTTGTCTTGCGAAAAAAAAATGAAATCAAATGTCATGAGCTTCAGAGCCATATTCCACATCTTATAAAGTATTGAAACAAAAACTTTCACCCAAGCTTTCAGCTTTTGAGTCTACCACTTTTGCTGAAGACTAAAATTTTGATTACATGAATAGGATAACAGAAACGCTTCGCACAGATACTCAAGATTTAAAACAAAAATAACATGTCCACCCAAATAATCGACTTTCTTGTTTGGATAGAAACAAATGCATGTCCGACACCTTCTCTTCCCTTGCATATAAGAAAGCTAATAATAGAAGGGAAACTGATTCCAAAGGAATTTGTAACATACTCTTGTCTTACATCCAAAATGGACTTGCTTGTGGTTGCATGCACCGAGCAGGTGGCAGTTACAATAACAATTGATTTCTACACATATGTATAGCTGACAGCTTAAAAAGGAAAAATTAGAAACGATTATAACACCAATACCACAAAAATTAACATTGGTGAGGACGGAAGAACAACTCATGAAATAGTGTCTATCTTGATTTCAATAAGTTCCTCAATTGGTTGACGACATATAGGGCACTTGTTTGACTGCAGCTGCAGTTCCTTGCCACATTCACTGCATAAGCACTGAAAACATACAACAAAAACAACCACTTCAACAAGAGTAAAGTCAAATATTAGATTTAATCAGAAAAAGAATGTTCTTGAAAGAGAGCCAAGGTGGTAAGACAAAAGCAGCTATAGCATTTTTTGTAATTTGAAGGCATGGAGCTACATGGGAAATTTTAACTTGTAGAGAGGAGGAGCAGGAGGATGCAAAGAAGCCCATCTATTATAACCCAAATTATCCAAGTTCACCTATTACATTAAGCTAGCAAATTAGATAAGGGGTGATTTAACTGTTTCACCTTTCACTCCTTTTTCACCATCATAGTATTGCTTTCAAGCCGACAGCATGTGCCCCCAACTAGGTGTGTGAATATATATCATTAGTGACATGTCCTTAATAATCATTTTCACATCATATCTTGCATGGCATTATAGAGGTGATGCAGAGGCACAATATTGATTGTGCTGTGTATTGCTTCAAGAGCAATCAAAGCATGTGATGTTAATCCAGATATGAACAAGAAATCAAAATGTACTCACCATATGTCGACATGGTAAGATAGCTGTGTCCTTAGGTTCAGTCATGCATATTACACATTCTTTTCCAGAATCATTGTCACTGTAGTCTGCTGATGAGCTTCCTAATCCATAAATCTCCCGGAGCTCATACCTAACTCCATCCACCCACAATATTTGTCTGATAACTCTTACCTGGAAAAGATCATCATCATTCTTTTCTAGGACAGCCTGTGTTATCTGCATATGTGAAGATGTATATGCCACTTGATCAAAATTAAATTCATCAACCAGTGGGGCAAGCATGTCTCAGCACATATTACAAGAGGAAATACATCCTCTCCTGGTGATGGCTTTGACAAATCATCCAACTCAAAGAAGCCTAAGTCGAATCCTGATCCTGAAGGCTGAGAAAATTTTTGGGCTAGCCCTTTCTGAAAGGAAAATTTTACAGGTGCAAAGGCTTCAGGAAATATTGGATCGAACCTGCAATGAGCCCCTCCTTGGCAAAGTAGGATATAGTAATGCTGTCATATAGAAAAAGATGATGAGAATGGCCTTTGATTTTGACATGAAAAAGAATATGAAGAACTAACAAAATATATTTTGTTTTGACCAAATATCTTAAAGTAAAATTTGAAACAACATGAGTTTGTAGACTTTTTTTCTCAGTTTAGGAAAGTAAACCAAACTCCATGTAGAATTCAATGAACAAAATTGAAGAGGTCGCCAACCTACATGTATATTTTGGCTGCACCTGTTCAGTTTAAATAGATCTTCAAACTTGTTTCATATCGATACAGTTTTATGGGAAATCTCCAGTAACAGAATTAACCAAAAAAAATCTCCAGTAACAGTACCAACATGCTAAACTACTCCACGGAAAACCTAAAGATCAGATTTTAGTTGAATCCTCAATGACAGCACAATTAGCATACACCGGAAACCTAACTTAGCTTGCAAAGGACTCTTAACACGTGCTATCAATCATCGAAGGATACAAACCCCTTAAAAATTCAGGTTGTGATTGTTTTGCTGAAAACATTTCTACCATCATTTTTTCAAATTTGTTGTAATTTACTCTTTACAATTGTTGAGCATTTCAAGACACTAGTGGGAAGCACACCAGCAATGCTGTACCAAAAATTTTTTTCCAAATATAAAATTAAATTAATTTAACCACCAAGCTAACTAAATATAACATCCATAATTTTGGTGGAAAAGACTAGTGAAATTTGCATTAGTTATACATTCATTTAGGATGGAGAGAAAAGGTCAGCGATTTAATGGGATGGAAAAAAATGTTAGCTAAAATATAATAAAAAAAAAAAAGGGTTTTCAACACAACTAAGACACCAAAGAGGCTATTACTCATTAATTTTATAGATTCTCAACAGAATGCAGTTATTAATGACTTTTAGCAGAGGCAAGTGGTGCTATGAAGTGATGGTAGCTGCCCGCCATCAATAGTCATTAATAACCATAAAAAATTTAGAGGAAAATGAGAAAATAATTTCCTCTAATCATTTTCCTCATTTCTTATTAACATTAAATCACAGCGAACCACAACAAGTCAACAATCAACTAGTCAATTGCCACCTTCACTTTCTACAACCATCTATAATAAGAGCCACTATTTATTGTGACTTATTTAGACTACTAAAGTACTTTAAGACATTTATAAAGCTTTGTTATTACGAATGATTATTTTCTTTTCCCAGTAAATTATCACAAATGTTGGGAAAAGTCTGAAATATGAATTTCATGAAACTAATGCACCCACACCACCCACCCCCCCCCCCCAAAGAAAACACCAAAAGAATGGCATATCATTTAACCATCAAATAAAAACAGCATGTGAAAGGCACAAACATCATTGCACCATTTCTTGCAAAAGAATGTTGATGTTGTACTGATCTGGAAATGATAAATAGAGCATTTGAATGAAAGAATTACCTAGACTGTCAATAGCATATCATTTGAGAGGTCTCCACATTATTGGAAAGATGCTGTTGCGTGTTGATGAGTAGACTATGATTTGGAATTTTGGATTAAAGGTTATGACTGAAACAAGAATTTTTATATTTGATTTGAGAAGCTATCACACACACTGGATAGAATAAGAAATAAGGGGAACTTGAGAGTAGATCAGGAAATAATCATTTTTCACTTTTTTGAGAACTTTCATCATCGATGTTACTATTTTTTTAAGTATTTTTTTTTTCAATTAAAACATATAAATCACATTACTAGATCATGTTATTAACTTATGATCATTCATAGCTCCAATGCTCTATAATTAATGTTGACAATGAGTGCAAGGAAAAAAAAAATGTTCATCATTAATAAAAATGGTGTGTAATAGAAATTGCCAGTAATGTCTCCGGCAGGTTACAGAATAAATGGTCAAATAGATGGTAAAATAGAAAAATTAACAATCTTCTCATGTTCCATCCTTTTCTCTTTGGTTTTGGTAAATAAAATCTCATTGATCTAGAAATTGTAAGCTTCGCTTCTACACTACTGCTGCTACCACTTGTGCAACTGACATGTACTACAGTACTATAAAATCCCACATCGTTTAATCCGTGTAATTGAGACTTTTATATAAGGCCTGATTTTGGTGATAAGGCAAAAAGACAAAAGTGTTGGACAGCTGGAAACCATCCAATGTACTCATGTGTGTGTGCATTTGTGCCCGGTGAACGGTGGCCGGTATTTTATAAAACCACGTCCAACCGTCCAGGTTGATGACATGTTACTGGGCCAATAGTCATCCCGGCTTTTCTAGATAACCGGACTGACTTAGTGGCAGGGTCCAGCCCATGCCGGTCAGACCACCCGGGCCAGTACTGTTCTAACAACATTGCTATAAACAGATGAAACTAACAGTCATAGCACAAAGTTGAAAACTCAAACAACACGATTGCAGACAAGTGGCCTGTTTAGGCCAGGAAGAGAAAAGACAATAAGAGGGATGGAGATTAGCTACACCATAGCCAACACATTTACTATGAACTTGATGGAAAGAGCAAATAAGCCAGCCATTACCATTATAGAAAGCCAATTTCCAACAGAAAAGTAAATCGATTCAAGTACACAGATTTGGGGCTCTTTCTCAATGTTAGCCATGGATGGACATTAGAGTTCAGTCCCTTCAAATCCCATCTTTACATGAACAAAATATAATAAAATAATATAAAACAAGCTGGCAAACCCTGCTGCTTATTTTTTCCCCATTGTCATCTGCTGGTACTGCCTCTTCAATTTATAGCATCCAATCCTCATAACATCATATATTCACGCAACTTTCATTTTCTCTTCATTAAAAGATGACATTCACAGAGGTGTTAAGGTTTTCTCCATATATCTAAACCAGGCATCCTTTCTGCCCTTTCTTAAACTAGTTACAATTTCAAATAGAGAATGATAGATATCAGGGAATCATTATTCACATGTAATTTACCTTGGATAAGCATGTAGATGTTCTGTATATATAATGGGTTTATTTATCTGAAACAAATATTCCATCTACACACAATTTTTTACTTACTAGTTAAACTGAATAGCATTTTTCTTTTTTCTTTCTTTTTTTTTTTTTCACTTTCTTTAACATTTCCTTAAATTTGCCTTCCAGACAAGTAATAATTTATTACTTCGTAATAACCAAAGGCATACAATTTGCTTAAAACAATCTAAGACGGTACTAGTAGTGGCTTCCAGTAGTAGCATACACCAAAAGAATTACTGATATTGATGATCAAGCAAATTCCTTAATATCAATTGCCCATGAAAGGGAAAAGCTTTTTACTTTCTGTCCAAATTGTGTCTTTCTCAGAACAAATTCAGTAAAAATGAACCCTCTAATGCAAGCAGTCTCTGTTTTTGGGTGGTAATTGTTCTTGGGAAGATAATATTACTGACCCACTTTTGTGTCTTGCACATATATAGAAAAAAATGATTGTAATGGCCATAACTGGACTATCCATATGTTGTGGTATGTGAAATGGTGAAAGGCACAGTTGTTGGAAAAGACTGCACACAAAAAGGAGGTGTGAATCTTGATAACGCATTGAAAAAACTAGTTTTTGGTGCTTTATTACGTCTGAAGCTATGAGTTGGTTCCTCCATCAGTATGATATTTGCCATGATTTTTTATGCTGTTCTCAAGATAAGACACCATATATATAAGAAACATGATCAATTATCGACAATGGAGGCAAAACTCAATTGCAAGATGGACAGATCAGCCTAAATATTAAGGAAGACCAGATGCAGCAGGCATGCCACATTTCCACTGCTACTCAAATTTCATCAGATCACATGCAAAAAAATGTGGTTTATCTTCTATTTTAACAGTAGCCCTGCTTGAATTGACCTTTTTTTCTCAATATTGTTTGTGTCTAATATGCACAAGCTGTAAAGTGGGATGTGCCAAAACAGACACAAATATGGTAAAAATGAAACACATATATCCTTCCCACAACACCCCTCCCCCCCAACACCGAACAATATATATATATATATATATATATCAGCATACCTCACAGAGGTAGAGGTATTTAACCTATAGGCATAAGAAAAAATTAGAACTTTTTTTCTTTTTCAAGGACCAACATCTCCCAAGTTTTTCTCTATTCCCAAAATGTCAGACCAAGTATCAATTATTAGTTACTACTATAACAGCCCAACAATCTAAGAGTACAGACCTCAAAGCCATTGCCTTTTAAAGATCTATGATGTTATAAAACAATTCCATAAAACAGAGTGGTGAAGAGGACTATATAGCCTAAAATCTGCATTAAATTTTCCCTTTCTGGATGGTCCTCTCGCTTAAACATATCTTTGATCTAAAGTGAGTGTGTTTCCCCAGAGGGAAGATTCGTAATTTATGATAAAATTTCACAGGTTAAGGTGATCTAATGGATGGCTGTTTGTGTACTATAAACTTAGACACAGGTGGATGCAACATCAGGAACAAAGAGGGTCGGACTTTCTTTATTTAATCTAATATTACAATGATACATAAAAAACTACCACTTGTTGCAATTAAAACACATGTTATATATGCAGGATGATTTTGTTACAAATGCACTCATAGCATTGTTAATGCACAATCAAAAGGAATTTCAAAATTTTTTAGAAAACAATAACGGGTACTTTGGGCACTTGTTAAGAGATCAAAAGAATAAACTTTTCACCTTTGCATGTACTTGCTTTTCACAAAATGTGTAATTAACTTTAATAAAAATGAATTTTTCTTTATAAGGCTTTTATCAAGTGCTCCAAGATCATTCATTAACAAGACGCAACCTTCAGATGCACTTGTCTTATTCATAATATGAGCGACAAATGTTTTGAAAATCGCTTCTTCTTCTTCTTCTTTTTTAATTTGCTAAATGTAGCAAGTTTCTTAGAATTTTTATTAAAAGTACCAGACATATACCCTAAACCGTAAAAATTATTGGAGGCTAGGGTCCCATAACACAACCCCACAACCTTAGATCTGTACTTGTTGGACATCTCATCTTCCACTCAACAATCCACACTTGTTCATATAAAATCAATTTATACATCAACTAGAGAACTACTTGATGCTGCATTAGACCTTATTGGTGAAAAAACAAAACATACCACCAAAGTTTCTTTTTTGTTCCTTTACTTTCACCTATTTGAACTCTCTGTTTTTTACTTTAACTGTGGCAGCTACAATAATCATTATCCTCCTAAAGTTGGCTATGGGGATACATTCCTCTGTCTATTAAAGACTAACATTTCAGCACACCTTGAAATTCACATTTGGAATCTCTCCATTTTTCAATAGCTTTCAACTACTCTCTTCTGAGTCCAACAGCAACATTACAACAATTAAAGAAAAGACCAAGAGACATCACATCCTAAGTCATGTTGAACTATGCCTATTGCCATGAAGAACGCAGACATTTAATGATATCAACATACATACATACATACATACATACATAATTTCAGAGTAACTGATTTTCAGCAGGCTTAAAGGGCTTATCTATGCACTAAACCCACAGAGATTCAATAGCTTTAGTAATCTTGTATAACAGGGGCATGAGGCCAGCGGATTGGTTGTGCAGTTGTCAGACATAAGAAGAATAAAACCAAGACATTACATCCAACAGGCCAGCCACAGCCATCCGGGCTCAGTTCATGTTTGGCCTGCCACTTCACTAGACTTGTGGAACGGCTACCAATGCTAATGGGAAGTCAAATCTAGTGGTGGTGATCGATGGGTTCTCATAATACACCTACTATCCTGATAGCAAATGCCTGCACTACTAGTAATGCTCATATAATTTTGATTAAGGTCGTGAACTTGAATGGCATTCCAGAAACAAGTGTTTGGCAACCCCACTGTCATGATTAAATTCTAGTGAGAACTCTTCTGATTGGGAGAGGTCAAAATGGTTTATCATCCACTTGTCTCACCACCTCCCATTTCATCCGCCAAAGATTTCACATAACCATGACAAAATCATACTCACAACATCACAATTCACAAGCTCTAAGGTGAAACGCATAAGGACCAATGCACAAGCTCTAACAAATACTAAACAGAACAAAAGACTATGTAAGGATAATTTCACAAACTTTATCAAATTATAAACCAAGCATACACCTTTAACCTATACTAAAAGACGAGATCGCAAAATTCACAAACTTTAACAGAAAAATAAAACCAAAGTTAAACTACCTAAGCACACAACTGACAAAGTTAAACTACCTAAAGGACATAGAAGTGACTAAGTCACCATCATTAAATTTTATATGAAACTTGAACTACACAAGTACTCAATTTCACAATCTTTAACAAATATCTAAATTGAACATCATATATATAATATTAGTACACAACTCGACTCAAGTTAACAGAAAAAAAAAAAAAAGAAAAAGAAAAGAAAAACCGAACACAAACTATATAGCAAGTACAAGGTAGTAAAAAAGCAAACCTGCCATCGTGTAAAGCATCAAAAACGAAAGAAACCAAATGGTGATCTGGGTTACTCTCATCAACGAAAACCTTCAAAGTGTCCTTATGCACATTCACTACATTCCTAACTTTCTTAGCATTATGATGCTCCACATACCCCGGCACTGCCACCGAGACCGGAGTGGGGACACCGATTGAAGGCCTGACTGGAGGCCAGCAACCACCACCACCACTGGCACCCTGATTCGGATAATGAGGAGGAGGGGGGTGGTGTTGGTGGTATTGGATGGGATGGTGATGGAAGCGACCCATTACGGGATTTGGATAGCTGTAGTGAGATGGAGGCGGCGGTGGATAAACGGGGTAAGAGTGGTGGTGGTCGGTGGGGTAGTAGTAAGGTGGCGGGGGTGGTGGGGGATATGGAGGAGGGTGGTGAGGATGGTAAGGGTAGTTTCTTCTCCTAGTAGTGGAAAGTGATATACCCATTTTTTTATTGATTTTGATGATGATGAAGAAGAAGATAGAAAATGTGAAGGAATTAACCGAAAAAGAAAAATGTGCTGGGACTTGGGATTGGGAGGTGTTGTGGTTGCTGTGGCAATAAGAGTGGAGACTGAAAGAAGAAAGAGAGCGTTTTTTTTTTTTTTTTTTATTCTATTTAGGAAAAGTGATGTCACCTTTTCCCGGTTTATATTTATTTGGTCTGACATGTCTCAAGTAATTGGATCTTGGAATGCCAGTGAAAGCCAATCAAGATGATAAGATCGCAAATTGTTGCTAAGATGAATTAAAATGGTTGATTCAAGCTGAATTCATAAATGATTAGATTAGTTCGAATTTGACGACGTCAACCAAAATACGTTGATATCATGGTTATTGTAGGCACATTTGTGTCGTGTAGTGGTATTAGTATTCTTTTTCTATGTAAAACAAACTGGGTTTAAATCCTCCCTTTTTCATTATAATTACGGAAAAAATCTTATTCTTATTCTTCTTCTTTTTTCAACAAGAAAGTTTTGTCATTGAAAATTAATAATAGTTAGACTAAACATCAAAAGAAATATCTCAAGTAGATTCTGAAGGGCAAATGAGATATTTAATTATCAATCATAAATATACATTCTCATTTGAAAATGTGAAGTTACCAGATCTATATTTCGTTAATAGTTTGTTTTACAAACTTAAAAAGGATAGGAACATTTTTAATCAGGTCAAAAAAGACATTGGCATCTGCAAAGTAAAGAATTGCAACATAATGTAGTTCGTTAGTCTCCTGGTCAAAACTTGAAATATAAATAAATAAATAAATAATTAGCAAGATATTCTTTCATCTCATCTCCTTCAACATATTAATAGGCAAAAAACTGGGGTATGGCACTTTGTAGATTTTAGGCTTAGTGGGATGACAACTGCAGACCAACATATAATTAAACGCCCTTGTATATCTATCGTTACCAAAGCAAACCATGCTTATTCTATAATCCATCAAAGAACACATGAACCTAAGATTCTAATGTAACTAGATACTAAGACATCCCAATCAAGCCTCCATCCTAGAAGGGCTTATTTAAAACTTGACCATTCTATGTTTCTTACTCTTCAAGTGTGTCCTTGCACCATGGAAAAATTAACATCCATTTGAGTATTTACTCCATATAATTCAACAAATCTAAACATCTACCATCACATCCTGATAAGTTACTTCAGTTGTAACGATATACCATGTAATAAACTAAGGTCTTTAGAAAGTTACACGAGCATTATATAGCTAACATATCCCGTGGCGTGAACAAATATAACAGCATCGAAAGTTATATAAAACAAGAAAAACATTGTATACATATAAGTCATTTATAAAAACAAATATAAAAATCTAAAGGCATCACATAATAATTGCAAGCTTTGTCTTCAAGAACTTTGTTAGTATACTCATTACATGACAACTCAAAAGATTACAAAGCTTAAATTTATACTATCATAACTTTAGTCTCCAAAAACTCTATTACAACATCACATTTGTAAAGACCCGACATGCTCAATTCTCAAATTAAGCACACCAAGTCTCCAACCACGTATAACTCTTACGAATTATACGTAAGGTTGTCTTAAAAGAAGGTGTTTATGTTGAACATTGCTAAACAAATTTTAGAATTTATGAAATCGTTTAGTTAGATTTCTAAATAACTGGATTGGGCAGCGAAAATCAAATTTTATAAAACAATTTAGAAATAAAAACATTTCAAAACTTCCACTCTTCTCAAGTGGAAAGGCTTTCACTTAAACAAATATTTACAAAAGCTTATTTACAAAAACATGGGCACTAACAAGCCCTTCAATGAAAATACAAATTTATAAATAAATTCAGTCTCTATAAAACAAAGCAAAGAAGAAACAAAACAACTAAACTATTCAACGCTCCTGACTCATATCGCTCATCCATAATCCTTCCCGAGTCAACGGAAGCACCCAAAAACTCGACACAACATCATCAACAACAACAACATCATCATATCATCATCTCATCGTCCATCATTACCAACAACAACAAGGACATCATTATCAACTTCATCAACATCATCTTCATCAACAACAAAACCTGTAAAAAGAATAACAACAACAAGAATGAGCCGAAGCTCAGTACACAGCAACACAATCACACACGGAGTGACACATGAGCTTAACTAAATGCAGTGCACAATCAACAAGTTATTATATTTTCATTAAAATAAACAAATCAACAATGGAGCACTCACACTCCGGAACAAGCCAATGGGAATCTGGGGATCCTGAGTAACGCTCACGACGCTCAGGGGTTGATATAAGCAGCCCGAATACTTATATCTCCTAGATAACGTTACACTAAAAAAAAGGAACAGTAATCTCATCCAGGACTCATAGTTGCTACTTAACTTCACTTAACTTAATCCATAATATAATTCAATTCACATGCTCCCATAAACATTGAATTAAATCATATTACTTCCTCTCAAGATTAAGTAAACGTTACGCAGTTACCACATTCCTTATCGATTACCCGCCGAGCCTAATCATTGCATCATGATAAGTGGCCTAAGCGTTTATTCTAACCTTGTCATTGCATCATGACAAGTTGTCGCTCCTCGGACCGGATTCAACGACTTAAGGCACAATCAATACTCATCAATTATTAAGCCGAGTTTAAGTCTT
Source organism: Combretum micranthum (assembly GCA_024138025.1). Taxonomy (NCBI): domain Eukaryota; kingdom Viridiplantae; phylum Streptophyta; class Magnoliopsida; order Myrtales; family Combretaceae; genus Combretum; species Combretum micranthum. Next base: position 163,561 of record JAMXBD010002069.1, on the reverse strand, counting down.
AATCAGTTTGGAATGCCTATCCTAACATTCAACACGCAAGTTACTGCGTACCTTGAATATGAAATCCAAACAGAGTCTCAGAAGATAGAGTAGAAGCGATCTCAGAAGATATATCTCATATCTACCACTGGTTCAAGAAACAACTCTTATAAGAACCTAAACCAACATCCACTTCAACAAACTCATACAAGAACTTGTATCAATTATTCACTAATCTCTAACTCATTTTATTAAATCCTATTTGATCAGACACTAATGTGGAACCCCACTATGGCTGCGAAGATCGCCCCGCCAAAATATGGACAGTTCTCCTTTGTCTGTCAAAGAATTTCTTTTCTCTTTATTTATAGTGTTTTATTACAAAAGCATTAACAAAGAATTCACAAACCAAAAACATTCATTTTCCAAGTAAACACACATTTGAAACAACATATTCCCCATATTAATCAAAGATCATCCTAATTCATTCATTTAATCCAATTATTTGTTACTAACCCATTTTAGCTTAACCTTAGTCAATTTGATTAAAATTAGTCATTTGATTCATTTACTAAGTCAAGTTGATTAAACATAGACAATCTAATTCATTTTGCTTAGTAAAGTTCATTAAGTCAAATTGGACTTAGATTAATTACTAATTCATTATACATCTAAGATCTAGTCACTTAATCCCAAGTTAGCTTAAACCTAGCCAAATTCATCAAAGTTAAACAATCTAATCCATTTTAGTTCATTCAAGTTCATTTAGTCAAGTTGAACCTAGGCTTATTAACTAAGTTCATTTAAGTTCAAGCTAATCATAAGAACAAATAATAAACAAATCTTAAACTTAGCATGAAGGAAATTCAAATAAAATTCATATAGATACATAAGTCATCATTTATATACTTACCAAGATCATTTAGTTTCATTAAGTCATCACAACATCATAAATCAAGCAATGGAAATCATATATACAACATAACTACTTTTAGTTTAATACTCATAGAAATTCAATTATTTGTTGAATTTATAAATCTATCTAAATCATGCTTAATTATATCCCTCAATCATCATTACACATCAAATATCACTTATCTATCTCATTTTAGCTCAAAAAGATCCATTTCCTAAGCAAAAACACATTTAACAAACAAAACAAGTTTTTGACTTTGTTTGAAAATACAAAGGCTGGAAAGAACTAAATTTAAGCATCGATATTTCCGAATTTGTAAAAACTCAAAACATAAAAATTGTAGATCTCTTTTTAAGCTTTCCAACGCAACTTGAATCACCTCAATCGGAGGTCGTATGAAAAAGTTATGACCAATTTACAAAACAGTGTCGCGTCAGGGAAGAAATCCGCGAGCGCTACACCCTTGGCAACGGGGTTTTGAAGGCCGTTTTGACTCAGGGGAAATGAAATTTTTTGATCCGAGAGCACTACACCCTTGGCAACAGGGGTGTTTTGGACACTACACCCTTGGCAACGGGTGTTTTGGAGGCCGTTTCAACTCAGGGGAAATGAAATTTTTTATCCGAGCACTACACCCTTGGCAACAGGGGTGTTTTGACAGGTGTAGTGACATATTTACGAAATTCCTTGTTTCAAACACTAATTTTACAAAATTTTTACACTTCAAACCTTCTCCAAAACACTTTACAACCATCATACTACACCCTACATCTATTCTAACATCCTCAAACATGCATAAACTTCACATTCACCACATCAAACATCTCAAACTTCATCAACTTCCATAACTACTATTCATCATCTTCTTCCTCCTTCACAACCCGACCTCCAACAAGCATATATCAATAAATACATAAATAAACAGCACTCTCAACCCAATTCAACATTAACTCATCAATTACAAATGCAAATAACAAAGATAACAAGAAAATAACAACTTATCTCTTTAGAACACTTGCACACTTGAGCTTTCTTTACATTTCTAACTTGTTTTCCTTCATCTAACTTCTCTCCTAGCTTTGATTATTCTTCTAGATAGCTTTAATCTTGAGATTTGTGTAAGAAATTTGAAGAAAAGAAGAAGAAAGGAAGAGGGAAACAAAGGCCTTGGTTGGGAAAGAAAATAGAAGGAAGGAAAAGTGAAAGGAAGAGAGAGAGAGCAGGTGAGGAAAATAAATAAAAAAGGGAAGTTTAAAGCTTAAAATTAGGATATTTTAAAATAATGGTATCGAATTTAGAACTTTCAGATCAATATCTTTAGTTCTAATAATATTTAGGAGATAATTTCAAAACCAATAGGTTAGAAATTAAGAACTCAAAGTAACAACTTAATTTAGAAATTTATTTTGGATAAAAGATATTTAATTTGAGATCGGGTTTAAGAACTGATATTTTTATTGAAGCAAATGAACTCAAATTTTACTGAGATTTAGGAATTAGTGTTTAGGCTAAGAATCAAGGTTTTAGGAATTCTCTAAACACTTGGATGACATGTTTAGGGAATTTGAAACTCAAATCTCAAACCAACTTAATTATTAGCTAATTAAATTATATCAACTTGTCTATTTAAATCCTATAATTCATTTTAGTCATTTAATCTATCTAAACTCAATTTCTAATCTTGGTGAAGATTTGGGGTATTTCAACATTCTTCCTCCAACTCATACTCAAAAGGCTCCAACATCTATACTAATTCCAACTTCTTGATCTTGGTCATCCTCTTAATCCTATAAACAACAGTCTAAAGGAGCGTAAGTATAATAAGCTTAGTGAATAACATAATTTTAACATAGTCTATTAACATAAAATAAGAAATGGTTAGCATATATATGCAATGCATCAATCAAACAGATGTAATAAAAATGATTTTGATTATCAGAATCCAAACCTATAGAGATTTACGCACTCTTTAAGGGTTGAAGGATTAATTAAGTAATTTATGCCCATGGGAATCCCAAAGCTAAAGAAAAGAATACTTTTTAAACTCATTTATTGTGTGTAAATATATATAATATATACTCTCCACTTCATTTAGAACTTAGAAATCCCTGCTTAGTATTAATACTCTAAAGCTAACACCAACACAGGCAACCTTCTTCATTGCCTACTTAATTCCTATGAAGCTGACAACCCTATAATAATCTTAACCAAATTCACTAGACTCATCAAAGCATTATTGATGTGAATTTGTCAATCACAATTAATCAAATTAAATTAAAACCCTATTCTTACTATGCGATTAATCCTAGGCAAGCATACCAATCAATTATGGAACTAGTGTAAGCACAGGGTCGTTCCTCCAAGGACCTATAACTACTAGTAATTACCTTGATTCTATTAATCAACCGATCTAATTCAAATGATCTTAATATATCTAAGCAACTAATTAATTACTAAACCCTAACAAAAGTGAGTTTCAACACTTCTGATGATATCAGATCACAAAACTAACCCTAATCTTGATTCACTATTAACCCTATTTCCAGTTCTTTACCAAACATTCATTAATAGGTTGTTCAGTTCTTGAACTGCAGGAATCCCTAATTTCATCAATCTCTCTTTTAAAACGATTAAATTCTAACCGTATATGTCTAATAGAAATGTCTTTCATCATTAGATGCATACAAAATTGCATTAGAGTTCATGATTCCCTAAAATGATTCAATCTTTATGCAGAAAGTTTATCTAATCTATGTTTAGAGTCACATTCAAACTTTTCTATTCATGCTAGATCTATCTTATCAATCAATCCATCGATTAAATAAACAAGAACCAAACAATAGATGTAATAGTGCATATATTAATTCAAAGAACAATCAAAGCACATAAATAGATCTAAGAAAAACATAAACTTCCATTAACTAATCAATCCAATCTCTACATTAGAGTTAGGGTTTTTCAAGATCTAGGGTCAAAAAGATATTTTTTTTATGTGAAGATTATTACAATGATAAAGCATGGAAAAATAGTAAAAAGTTATGATTATAACCCTTAAAGATGAAGTCTTGTGATCTCCAATAAGCCTCAGCGTATCTCCACTCTCAAAAAACTATTTATGTCCCTATGGTTTGTAAAAAGGAAGAAAGATATAGATATAATATGTAAAAGATGAGTTATGGTCACTATTTATAGGAAAAGGTGAATTTGATCCTACACGGGTATCCTACACAACCTGTGTTCGAGCCCAAAACTGGTGAAAATGTTGAAATTTGAGGCTACACGTCCAAGAACACAGCTTATGTATTTTGGTCAAATACTTTCAAAATGCTTGCTAGACGTTTTTTTCTTTCTACACCAGCATTCTACACAGCTTGTGTTGAGAAGTCATGTATGTTGTACATAAACCTTTTTCCAATTTCTTCATCAAAATCTCATTTAACTCATCCAAAAATCTTCATCAACCTCAAAATCTTCCTTGATCCCTGAAATTGATATTTTAAACAAATAAGTATACTTTTTTTTTAATAATTCACATAAAATCAATACAACATACTATCAAAACAATATAAATAATAAAGATCTTTAGACACTTATAAAACTTCCTCACACTTAATCGTTTGCTTGTCCTCAAGCAAATAATTAAGGAAGAAAAAATCCATCATCAATTATACTAAAAAATTATCAATGAATTCAATTTCACATAGCATTCTTTAAATTCCAAATTAGTGCTCTCTCAGTGCCTACCACTCAAATGTACAATAATTGTACTTGTACTTGTACTTGGCATACCAAAGTCAAATCTTTAAGATTAATCCAAGTAAATCAAGTTGTTACCCTCACTATTTAATAACCGCTTCCAAGTCATAAAAGAAACGCAAAGTTAAACAAACAAAAGTAGCTTGGTTACATCTCACCGCTTATTTGAAAGCATATAAACTATTCAACTACCTCTCTAAGCACAGTAACCCAAAATGAAAGTATATGGTATCCATCATTCCCCTAGAAATTTCTTCCTCTTTAATTGAAATCTCTCCAAAATTCTTTTGATAGCCTTTAGAAGGATGGGTTTTAGCCTACATCTTTTCCTTTTTTCCTCTGGATGGGTTTTATCCCGCTTCTTTTCAACTCTTTCCCTCTCTCTCTCTCTCTCTCTCTTGCTCTTTTAAATCAATTGGGTATAAGAAGCTTGTATAGTCAATAGTGAGGTCAGACTTCACCTGTAAACCCCGGTTTTTCAAGTAGCCAAGATAACCTTAGAACCGGAAACCAAAATCCTAAACCGGAATAGCTCAAGTCTAGAGTGAGAATTAAGAACCCTAATTCCGGCTTTTCCTCGGTTTCCAATTAATAAACTTTTTTAAGAAAATTTAATTTTGATTATAGTTCTTGATTATATTTCAAACTAAGAAAATATCAGATTTTAAGAAAATTTCAATTCCGGGTCATCCCGAGACCCATTATAGAAAAACGTGCCCCGAAACTAGAATTTCAAAAATTTACTTATGAGTACTCATTTGAACCGAAATAAAATGAGGATTTCAAAAATATTTTTCATAATTTTCCGGTTTATGAAAAATACAGTTATAGCCTTTTTATTCGTATTTTATTACTACTGAGAATTAAATTGTCTTGTCAACTATTCACTACTATTCATAAAGTACTACCTAGTCTACCTATTAGCCCACCCTACAAATCTAACCCTTACCATCACTCAAATCAACTCCTTTCTTCCATAACTTTTGTCCCTTCAACTTTATTAAAATTATGACAAGTGATGCAAATCAAATCAAAGGAGACAAATCAAATCACCCCCCTCCTTTAATCTTCCAAAACCGGCGTGATGACCCCCCCCCTCTTCCATGCTCCAATTTCAAATCTTCCTTCTTCATTTAACCTAATTCCAACTTATATATATACTACTTTTTCTCTCTCTCTCTTCATTCTTCATTTTCACAACTTTTTCAAAGTGTAAAAGCTCTCTTTTCTCCCTCCCATTTCTCCTCTTGGCCGAAAGTTTTGAAGCCCCACACACACACACAACTCTCCATTTCCTCTTTACATCTCCATTCCACTTCAAGTAAGTAAGCCTTTTACATTTTCCATCCTTAGATCTTTGTTATGGCTAAGTAATTCTTGGATATTTCAATCAAGTGTCCCCATGATCTTTTGGTAGGGACAATGAGATATCAAGACAAGAATACCGAACCATTACAAAGTGGATCTAACTTTTAAAGAAGCTTTCATACCAAAAGCTTCATGTTCCTCCAACAAAAAGTGTTTTTAAACCAAAGATCTTTTAGAAAAATATAGTTTTTATGTTTTCAAAACTCATTTAAGCATTTGATAAAGTAGATCCATCATCTTATTACTCATGATCATGTAGGCATTTAAGGTTTCATTATTATTTTGTTTTATGTGCATTAATAGTCTTTAATGCTTTTGTCTTTAGTAAATGACTTTCCTAATATATAGATCTATAGATAAATGAGTCCATGAAGTCAAAAAAAAGTACTTTGCAAGAAATAGACTTATGAAAATTCGGAAGACTTTGAAAACCTAGGTCAAAACACTTTTATCAACTTCTAAACATATATTTTATAAGAGAATGAAGCCTATGGGTAGTAGATAATGTTTAGTAATATTTTTCATGAGTCTAAATGAGTTTTTACTAAAGAAAATGTTGGAAACAAGAAATGAAGTCCATAGAAGTTTTGAGCTAAAAGTCATGTAGACAAAATTCGTAATAATGGATGTAGGGTTAGAAAACACTATTTTTCCAACTTCAAAAATGATATTTTCTTAAATAAATGAAGTCCTTAGATATAGGTATCATAAATACTTAAAGTTTTAAGTACAAAATATATTTTTCCTAAAGGAATCAACTTGAAAATGGACTTTTGTAAATTCGGATTTTTGGAAACCCCATAGTAAAAGACCCACTTAAAAGTTTATAAATGTGGATTTTATTAAAGAAATAAAGGCCTTAGGATATAACTAATATAAGGGTCAAAATTTCTTTAAACAAAGTAGAGTTTTTCTAAAGAAAATCCTTGTAATATGTAGGTGTGGTCAAGTGTAGGAAATTCACTTACTAAACATTGGTATAAAATGGTTTCTAAGAAAAGTTTATTTTAAAATTCTTTAAATCTAAAAAATTATAAGAACATAGACTCATTAAATTTCACATCATGACATTCATGATAGGGAAAATCATTACCATTGTATTTAGTATCACTTTATACTTAGGAATCTCAAATGCATTCATGAAAACCGCATTTTTGGAATTGATAAACCTGCTGTACAGATCTGATCCCTCGATTCCGAGGCTTAGATATTTTCAAAACTTGATTTAAACTTCATATTTAGAAAGCTCTTCCGAAGTAGATAGAAATCGGTATAAAATTTGCGAAATTCTGACTTAAAACGACCAAGTTATGGCCATTTTAAAACGGAACTTCGAAAATGACGCGATTCCGATTTTACTAAGTTCTCTTAAAGTTATAGTGTCCTAAGTTGGTAGAATACTTATTAGGGTATTTCTTATATGAATAGGTGAACCCGTGGACGGTGACTCTTTGCCTCCGGATTATTATTAGAAGAACGGTGTACCAATGGCGGAGTGAGTTTTTCTTCCCGATTCATTTATTGTATGTGCTTGTAAAGTAGTGCACTAGAATGTAGGCCAAATGAATGGAATATGAATAATGGGGATTAATGGGAAATTATATGATTGATAATGATGTGAGAACTCAAATTAAGAATATCGAAACCGGGTGATAAACTTTGGATTGAGTAGTTAGCTATGATGGATTGTCTGAAAAATTGTTTGATCGCCTAAGTAAAATGGCTTAATCAACTACTTGGACTAATGCTAAATTGACATGTGCATATCACAAGGGGAAGGAGCATTAGCATTTGTAGGTTAGTCGTGAACCATAAACGACATCGAATAATCGTAGGTTAGTCGTGAACCATAAACGACATCGAATAATCGTAGGTTAGTCGTGAACTATAAACGACATCGAATAATCGTAGGTTAGTCATGAACCATAAACGACATTGAATAATCGTAGGTTAGCCGTGAACCATAAACGGGATATTGTTAGTACTGCAGTAGTCGTTAATCTGCTAACCCGGGATGGAGGGCGCAATTCCATCCACATATGATTTCCGGTTGGTCATATGTATGTTGAACTCATGTGTTTGATGCATACACTCGCTTGATTAATAACTTGATTGAATTGTTGTGGCATAAATGTTATTGTGGGAGATTACACTCACTAAGCTAGTTAGCTTACGTCCCTACAGTCCATTCCTTTTGCAGCTTACACATTTGTGGCTTAGGCGACGTGACCCGGCTGAACAGGTACTGAAGCTAAGAGTTTTCCCTAGAAGTTGTAATTTCTGTTTTAGACTTCCATAGAAAACTTCTAAGACTTGGATGACTGTAACAGACCGTTAAATATTCTTTTGCGGGGGAATGCCCCTTAGAACTTGTATTATTTATTTGTGTTTCTTGAATTATATCCTACTGCCTATGCATGCCAAATTAAGCTTTTACCTCCATTCGGACTTGTACTCTATTGTTGTAAAGGTACGCCTTACATCTATATGAGACTCTCGAAAGACTAAGGTGGTAATTCGGGAATCTTATATGGCATGTGGCGGACTGTTACGTTTAGGGTACCCTATGGGGCGTGACATCACCCTTTTGAAGGACCAAAGCCCGCCCATATTAACTAAGCTTTTATATCATTGCTCAGTACAACAATTGATTTCCAAAGAGATTACTTAGGAAGAATCACTAAGAGATTAATTTCATATACCCCTTTCACTAAAGGGTAGTAGGGCTCTCAAGGTTTTTGAAAAGCAAACATGCTAATCAATAAGCTTAGAAACACAACCATTTAACTTTAAACTAGGGACTTCTACCTCTTCCACAACCCTAGATTCAATCATTAAATTGCAAGTAAATTTACTCCAATTAGATTTCATCTTAAAACTTTAACTAAGTAGACTAAGTACAAAATAGGTGAGTAAGGCACACAAAATCACTTTTACTTTAACATTTGTATGCTAAATTTATATTTTAATGAGTACAATTTCAGGATTTTCAAAATTTTTACTTTTTTTTTCAAAATTCCCATGTCCATTAAGCGGGGGACTTTTGAATACAAGTATATAATTCATTAAAATACAAAACCAAACTACTTAACTTAATTCTACATTATCCCTTCCCTACACTTAGAATGAGACATTACCCTCAATGTCTACTAAAGTAGACAAAGCCTAAGAAGGAAAAAAAATAAAGAAAATAAAATGAAAAGGAATTGCGACTTCCCCAATTTAAGATTTTCAACAAAGCAATCAATCAAATTAAATTTATAACCCTATTCTTGCTCTGCGACTATTCTTAGGCAAGCATACCTATTGACTATAGCAATGGTGTAAGCATAAGAGTTGTAAACCCCGAGAATTTTTCATACCAGTAAAAATAGATAGAAATATAAATATAGAAAATTAATGATTACTATTAAACTCAAAAAAGACTCTAGAATAGAATTATGAATAGTAATGAACCTATATATAGTTTTAAACCTTAAAACAAAGATTCCTAGATAGCATTAAATAATACTAACAAGATTTCATTGTGGGTATCTAAAACTCAAGATATAAGAATGATTTGGTTAAGATATTAAGTGCGATAAAGAATAAACAACCAATTGCGCTTATAGTTAGGAAATGATAACATAAAGATATATCGTTAAGGTTATAAATACATAATAAAAACATAAATAGATGTATAACTAATAATCTAAACTCCAAATAAATAATTGGATCACACCATTGTTTTAATTAAAGTATTCTTAAACTATTAGAGCCTAAAATGAAAATTGACCTATTAAGCTTGGAAAACCCTATTCAAGTGAGATAAAACCTAAAAATAATTAATCATGTAAACTTTAAACCTAAAGTTGAACTCAATAACAATCTAGCAAAATTATAGAACTCTATATAAATTTTTGGAGATAAAACTCTTGAATAATTGTCATATTTGTATTCGTTTAACTTAATAAACTACCATAAAATCTAGATAATTATTAACTAATTAATATAATATATATGCATGTAAAATCGGTGCAAATTGCACTAGAATGGAGGGTTTGGATTACATTGATTTGTCTTAGCCGAAATACATGATGGAATTGTCCAAATTATCTAAAAAAAGTCAACAAAATCAACTCATGAACCAATCTAATGTTACCACCTATGAAACTCATTAAATGCAAGGAATAACCAAGGGAAATCAAGAGAATTTGGCAGGCTAAATTCTCCTTCTTCAACCGGACAATGGAGCTCTTTTATACCATTATATAAGCTTCTTCAACAACTTAAAACAAAGGCTTTAATACACTACCCAACAAAGCTACTAAACCATATAAAACAATAACAACAACAGCTCAAAATTCGTTCTAAACAAACCATCAAACAAGCAACAAACTCAAACACAAATACAACCTCCATTAGAATAACCATAAGCTTGGAAAAAAGAGGGACAAGGTAAGTTGATTCGTATTTACTTAGTTTCTTGTTAAAACATTGTTCTAAACCATGTTTTGATGGTCTTAGGGTTGAAACCAACACAAGAACAAGTTCCAAAACATACATATTAAGCTCCATCAAGGTAAGTTCTTAAAAACCTTAGTTACACCATTTAAATTCGTAAAACAAGTATCATGGACATGTTGGAGTGTTATGAGATGATATATGTGTATATATAACATGATAAATACTTAGGAACACTATAAATACAACGTGAACATTAAAAATAAAAGAAAAATGGATGAACGTGCGTAATAGGTCAGATTTCCAGATGAGCATGGGGTGAACACAGCCGCGGATCTCCCCCGTATACCTCTCGGTAATAATTTCCACGAACTCCCTATTTCCCGAAGAACACCGCTAGTACACGACCGTGCACCAATCCGTGTTCCTATCGGCCCCATATGAAAAAAAAAAGAAAAAGATATAAAAACAAATTTAAATTATAAAAATCTTATTTAAGTTCCGAAATAATAATAATAATAATATAATAAATAATAATAATAATAATAATAATAATAATAATAATTAACGCTATTATTATTATTATTATTATTATTATTATTAATGTTGTTATTTTATTATTATTCCTTATTATTAATGGTATTATATCATTACTAATGTTAGTATTAGTAATAATAATAATAATATTATTATAATGTAGTGTATTATTAATATATCAATTATTATTATTATTAATAATATATTACAATTATTATTATTATTATTATTATTATTATTATTTTATATTATTATTTATTATTATTATTATTATTACTATTAACGATATTACCACATATTATATTATTGTTTGTTGTTGTTGTTGTTGCTGCTGTTCTGCTGTTGCTATAATTAAGATTACTATTATTTTAATAAAGTTATTAAGAATAATATTAGCATTACTAGCATATTACTTTATAATTATCATTATTATTATTACTTATATTATTATCATTATTGTTAATATTAGTATACTTTATAAATGTAAATAAGTATAATAATTGTAAAATACTTATTTTATACATAAAATGGAAATTTAAATAAGTTAAATTTTTTAATAATGTGATACATATAAATAACAAGAAAATTATATGAAGTAGATCAAAGAAACACGACGATACTAAAACAATAGTAAATAAATACGAGTTACTATAATGGGTCAGATACGAAACGATATAAAAATAGCAATAATAATTATTATAAAAATATAAGCCTAATAGATACTAAATTTTGAATACTCGATAAAAATATATAAATATCTAACAAGATCAAGAAAGGAAAATGAAAATAAATACTAATAATAATTGATTATCATGGGATCATTAAACGACCAATATAGTAATAGAAAGAAAACCCAATACCCATATAGGACACTTAGACACTCATAGGAGTTCAATTCTATAATTTATGTTTTGTTGATGAATATTTTATTCATCTCAATAGGAGATATGAAAACTATAGAAGATTTCCCAGTTGACTATTACGACTAGCTAGTATGAGCAGGTGAATAACTCAGTCTTATAACATTGTGTGTGCATGTAGCTTAGCTGACCTTTAATGAAAGATAATAACTTGAAATTGTTGTATGGGTTTATAGGGATTGTTTGCTGTATAAAGTTTTGATTGCCAAGTTACTCTCATGATAATAATAATAGAATTTTGTATGATTATATTGCTTGTATAACATGTTGCTTGTCTGTGTAATGATTGATCGCCTTAAACCCGATTAAAAACTACTGGTACCATAAATGAAATGAACATGCACTGCATGATTTGCATAAGTAGCATTTGAGAAAGTGGTAATGCTTGGCTTATCTAAGCAAGGAAGCTATTAGTTATTCGCAAAATTACCTTTGTTCTATTGATACCATAGGAACTAAATAGTAAATGAAGGACGCCGCTTATGGTATTGCTTGAAATGACTAATACCTAGTGGAGTTTCTAAAGCTAAAACAGGAAATAAGTGTTAAAGACATGATAAATTTAAAGTGAGAATTACAGTGAGTATTGTTGTTTTCCAATATGCTTAGTTTCTTCTAGGTAGATAGACCATAGTATTATGTTCCTTCAATCCCGATGAAAAGGCATAAATCTTCATCCTGCTTTAGATTTCCTGTTATTCAGACTTGTATTTGTGCATATGCTCGAATGATACATTTCATATGATTGTTAATAACTTGTTTGATATGTGGTAAGTTCTAGTTATTCACTGAGCCCGTGGTTTCACTCATACTCTAACAATCCTCTCAGGTTTACACTTAAACTATGGCTGGTCACTTCCAAGAGTTTAGCTCCAGTAAGAACTTCAAGACTGAAAGTTCATGGAAGATTATGGGATAAGTTATTTACTTTTATTTTTAGTTTAAGCTAGTTAGTATTTAAATTATTAGTTATATGTTTAGAGACTTTTAGAAAGACATTGTGGTTTGTAATATTATATTGAAGCACTGAGATAAAAGTTATTTACTAATTTATGACTTAGATGTATTTGTCATTTCTTATCAAAGCAACTAAAAGATCTTGTTGTTTAAAAACATGGCATTCTCTGAAGGTAATCTAGTGATAGTATTCAAGTGTAGCTTGTTTACTACTATTAGGGTACCCTCGGGGCATAACATTTTTAAGTTGGTATCAGAACGTGGTTGCTAATATAAGAAAGATAAATGTGTGTAAGAAAATAAATGGGTAACATAGTGATAATGGCATGAATTTAGATCCAATTAGAACCCATTAGTTTAGTTGGGTAGTTAGGGTAGTATTAGATGCACAACTAGGGATAGAATCTGTGTGATTATTAATCATACAAATTTTATTATGTGTAGACTAATCCAACTGTTTGCCATATTAAATGGCAAATTTTTAGTATGATGGAGGTAGAGACACTTACTAATTACAAGCGTCGATTGAGAGGCCTGGTAGAGGACTTAGCCTTGTGTGGAGTTACAAAGACCTTGGATGAGATTCTTAGTACATGGAAGAGAGGATTACAACATTTCCTAAATAATTGGCTATTTTTTATGGAAAAGGCTTTTCCCAACAATGGAACAACAATAGAGACTCTTTACAGATTTGAGAGATTGATAATCCAAAGAGGTGGAGGCTTGGAGATAGACAATATAGCTTTTATAGTATCAACCAAATCCACCAGATTTTAGAGTTTGGATACCTATTGGAGGAGATTTGATATATGCACATGACATTAGACACGATTATACTCTGGTTCGGGAGGACACTGCCTCTGATGATGCTTAGATGTTGACTCGTGTGGTTAGATGCAGCTTTCCCAGAGATGTTTTATCAGATAGACCCCCCATTATTCCAAAGGAGGAAAGCGAGACCAGACGTCTTCCTAAACCACTTGGTAAGAGAAAACAGGCAACATTCATACACATTTTATAAGCAGAGTGTGACTACTACTCTGCTAGATGAGAAAGAAGGAAAGAGAATAAGGACGGAATCATAGAAATATGTTTCTAATTACAATTATGCACGATGGATCAAGACTAACATGGAGGGTGGATTGAGAAAGATATACCACCACCTAGTTCCATGGATGAGCAGAGACCTGCTCTTAGAGGTATCCGGATGATGAATACAAATATGACCTTGACACCACAGGGGATCGAGAGGGGAGGATCGATATCAGTGACAGTATCTTCAAAGAGGAGGACCATTTCCCTCAATTATGCCCCCAGGAGAAGTGCAAGGGACTTTTGTCCTAGCCCATAGAGTCAAATCTAGTTTTTAGTCATGATATGTTTGTTTTGATAGATGATATGAGGATATGATGTTTTAATGGACTTTTGCTGGTATGTATGTATATGTAGTATATGATATGTAGGATGATGGATATCTATCTTTTGATGTTACCACTAGAAGAAGTCAGGAGTAGAGTTAGTGCAATTTTTGGAATGTACATAAAGCACTAAATAATATTATATGTTTTGGGTATGTATATACATGTGTGATATGTGTGTGTGTGTGTGTGTGTGTGTGTGTGTTGTGTGTGTTTATGAATGTCTTTGATGTCTTTTAGTAAATGTGAACCATGATTTAATTTAGATATTATGTCTAATGTTAATAGAATGCCAAGAGGAAGAGAGGGGTAGAAACGTAAGAATATCAGAAAATCTACAGCGAATGCCCCTGCACCAACCCAAAACCAAGTAGAAGAAGTTTTGCAAAACCTTCAACAACAAAATGTATTGATGTTGCAAGCTTTGCAAAATATACAAGCACCACATGCAGTACCAACGGTTGAGTCGCTAGCAATGCCTCCAGCACCTCCTAGAGGAAATGAAAGGCATACTACACCAATTATTGTGATAGTATGCCTTTCATATGGTGTTGAAAACATTACATCCCACCGGTATCTCCTATTATTGTGATAGACGCCTTACATATGGTGTTGAAAACTTTCTCATGACTTTGGAAAGTCATTCTTAAGTTTTAATACCGTATGTGACGGACTGCCACGTTTAGGATACCCTTCAAGGCGTGACAGGACACTTAGACACTCATAGGAGTTTAATTCTATAATTTATGTTTTGTTGATGAATATTTTATTCATCTCAATAGGTGATATTGAAACTATAGAAGATTTCCCAATTGATTATTTCGACTAGCCAGTATGAACAGGTGAGTAGCTCAGTCTTATTACATTATGTGTGCATATAGCTTAGCTGATCTTTAATGAAAGATAATAACATAAAATTGTTGTATTGGTTTATAGGGATTGTTTGTTGTATGAAATATTGATTGCCAAGTTACTCTAATGATAATAATAACAGAATTATGTATGATTATATTGCTTGTATAATATGTTGCTTGTCTGTGTAATGATTGATTGCCTTAAACCTGATTAAAAACTACTGGTACCATAAATGAAATGAACATGCATTGCATGATTTGCATAAGCAACATTTGAGTAAGTGGTAGCCTACTACGTGTTAGTGTTTCGGATCTCTGGTAATGTTTGGCTTATCTAAGCAAGGAAGCTATTAGTTATTCGCAAGATTACCTTTGTTCTGTTGATACCATAAGAACTAAATGGTAAATGAAGGACGCTGCTTATGATATTGCTTGGAATGACTAACACTTAGTGGAGTTTCTAAAGCTAAAACAGGAAATAAGTGTTAAAGACATGATAAATTTAAAGTGAGCATTATTGTTTTCTTGTATACTTAGTCTCTCCTGGGTAGGCAGACCATAGTATTGTGGTCCTTCAACCCCAATGAGAGGGCATAAATTTTCATCTTGCTTTAGATTCTGGGTTATCCATGCTTGTATTTGTGCATATACTTTAATGATGCATTTCATATGATTGTTAATAACTTGTTTGATATGTGATAAGTTCTGGTTATTTATTGAGCCCGTAGTTTTGCTCATACTCCAATAGTCCTTTCAGGTTTATACTTAGGCCATGGCTGGTCACTTCTAGGAGTTTAGCTCCAGTAAAAACTTCAAGATTGAAAGTTTATGGAAGATTATGGGATAAGTTATTTACTTTTATTTTTAGTTTAAGCTAGTTAGTATTTAAATTATTAGTTGTGTTTAGAGACTTTTAGAAAGACATTATAGTTTGTAATATTATATTCAAGCACTAAGATGATAGTTATTTACTAATTTTATGAGTTACCTGTATTTGTCATTTCTTATCAAAGCAACTAAAAGATCCTGTTGTTTGAAAACATGTCATTCTCTAAAGGTAATCTAGTGATAGTATTCAAGTGTAGCTTGTTTACTACTATTAGGGTACCTTGAGATGTGACAAGGGTCGTTCCACCAGGACCTATAACTACTAGTATTCACCTAATTCTACTATTTAGCTTATCTAATTCGAATGACCTTAATATATCTGTAATATAGAAATAAATAAATTATGAAGAAGAGCAAAGGTGTTATATGATATAAAATAAGAGGGTTTTATGATCTACTCTAATATATAATTAAATGCTTTGTCTTTTGGGAAAGACATTATTAAAGATAAAGAGATGTTATTAAAATG
The DNA here is from genome assembly GCA_024138025.1 of Combretum micranthum. NCBI lineage: Eukaryota > Viridiplantae > Streptophyta > Magnoliopsida > Myrtales > Combretaceae > Combretum > Combretum micranthum. The sequence continues at coordinate 147,056 of JAMXBD010002069.1, read as the reverse complement.
ATGAGACGTCATTCTAGATGAAGAGACGTTATTAAAGATAAAGAGACATCATTATTAAAGATAAAGAGACATTATTAAAGATAAAGAGACGTTATTAAAGATGAAGAGACATCATTAAAGATAAGAGACGTTATTAAAGATGAAGGAATATTATTAAATTTAAGATAAAGAGACGTTACTAAAGATAGAGGGACGTTATTTAAGATGGATAGACATTATTAAAGATGAAGATGCTTTATTAAAGATAAACAGTTATTTCTTGTCTTCTATATAAACTAGGCTTTCTCCTTCTCCAAAATCGTTCCTAAACCTAGAAACCTCTCCTAAATATTTCTAATTATGATCTTAGCATCAAAGGGAATCAAGAAACCAAGATCTAAGTAAGTGAATATTCGAATCTTTAGAGATTAAAGGAATAATCTCTTTTTAAAGCATTCATTTTGTTGAAAGGATTTTGGAGAAAACCCTAAATAGCTTTGGAGATTTCGTTTTGCTTAAAGGAGATCAAGAATCAAGGTTTAAGTAAGTTGCTTTTTCTATTCTTTAGAAAATAAAAGGATAAGATCTCTCTTTAAGATTGTTCTTTGGTTTTAAAGGGAAATTAGAGAATAACCATATTCCTTATGGAAGATTTGTGTTTGGCAATCAAAGGGAAAGAAAAATTCAAAGTTAGGTATGTATGGATCTTTTTGTTATCTTTGTAGTATTATATAAGTGATCTTGTTTGATTTTTTCTGTATCATATTGAAGGGGGTTGTTATTTAGAGGAGTTTTGGAGATATTTCTATTTTGTTGAAGAATTATTGCCAAGGAAGAAGGTGTAGATTTATACTTCTGTTAAGATTATGGTTTTAAGTAAAGTTTAGATTAGGTTTATGCTATGGAAGTTGTATATTGAAATATGTTCTATTTATGTGATCAGGGTTTTGGTGATTTAGAGTTTTGTTAGTTGAAATTGATATACGACCATTTCTTACTTGTTGTATGTGCTTATAGGCTTAGAATTGATAATCTGACCTAATTCTATATGACTTTTAATTAAATTGCATATTACTTGTGTTTAATTGTTGTTAGTAAAGACCAGGCATACTGTGATGCTAATACTGGCACCCTGATGATCTATGTGTGAGGTTGTTTAGGATTTTGCATGATGGCAGTGGGTGGGTGGATTGCATCCACTCCAATATATATATGTATCAAACTATTTTATATAAAACTTGTTCTTATGGAGTCATAAGTTACTCCAGGTTTAGGACTAGTTGCAAATGGTTCTAAACTGTATTGTTTGCTAGCTAATCAAAGATAATAAGTTGTGCTTGCTGCATTAATTAATAGGGTATGTGTGACATTGCACGATGCCTGTTCGTGTGCATATGTTTATGGTTTGGTGTACTGAGCTGCTTACCCTTTTATTTTTTTCAAGAACAGGTGAAGATCAATTATTATATAATCTATTTGGATTTGATGTCATTGTGGACTACGGGGAGGATGATAGTAGACTTGATTGTCCTAATAACTATTAGACATATTTTAGATCTGATGATAGCTAATTAAGGAATTTTTGGAATTTTAAACAGTTTTATGTTTTTGAGTAGTAGTTTTATATGACTTTTTGAGATGTTATAAGTTTGGATTGTGTTGGCTATGGTTCATGCCAACGAAGCTATTTGGATGTTTTGTTCTATTATTGAAAGTATTTTAAACAATACCCTTTTATATGAGTATTGGAGATATATGTTTTGATTATTTGTGGATTAGTGTTTCATAGCTTTAGCATATCCATATATGTTAAAGATATATGGCAGGTTGTAATACCATCAAATTAATGTGTTACAATATCTAAGCGACTAATTAATTATAAACCCTAACAAAAGTGAGTTTAACGCTTCTAATGATATCAGATCACAAAACTAACCCTAATCTTGATTCACCATTAACCCTATTTGCAGTTCCTTACCAAACATTCATTAATGGGTTGTTCAGTTCTTGAATGACAAGAATCGCTAATTTTATTAATCTTTCTTCCAAGATAATTGAAGTCTAATAGTCTATGTCTAAAGGAAATGTCTTTCATCATTAGATGCATACAAAATTGCATTAATGTTCATGATTACCTAAAAAGTTTCAATCTTTTTAAGTCTTCCTCTACACAAGGCCTACTACGCCTACGCGGTACTTCATCATGCCGTTCATCTCCCTCAAAAGAAGAGGAATCATCCTCTACCCCATCAGCATTTGGCATTGGATTAAGATTTCTTGCACATCTAGGGTTGATGTTCTTATTCTGATTACCCATCAATGCACCCACTCTTTCTATTAATCGATCCATAACTACCCCCGAATGAGTTTCCAATGTCGCATCTAGCCCCTCATCAATTATTTTCCTAATCCTTCGATCTTGATCATCACGATCGGAGATCTTATCCATTGCAGCACGATGTTGATTGGCTTTGCCTATAGGGTGCCCTTGTTAATAAGAGCGAACGTAGCTCAAATACCAAATTAACGCAGCAAAGCAATTTAGGGTTTATTACAAGACATTGATTCACGCATAAAACTAGGCTTATGATCTTCAACACCTATTGATTCTAAGAACTCCTAGGTAGTTGGCATCAAAATTCAAAAATTATTATATGACAATTTGAAATTTTGGGAAGAGAGAAATGTTGACTTTGAAATTTTACAAAAAAATATGATAAGTAACTATCTGTTTGCCTTAAGCATACAATATTAGCAAATTTAAAGCTGTCAAAAATAGAAACCAAAAAACTGCCAAAAGTAGAAAAATCCTAAACTTTAGAAAAAAAAAGTACATGAAAAGACAAAACTAACACCATAAATGGCATTTAAAACATAAATGTCTATAAAGAGTTATAATAAAAATAAAAACCTGCTAAAAGTACTAAAAATGGCCGTTTGAGGCCCTAAACGAAGGAATGTACCAAAAAGCCGGCCTATCTCACAACTGAAAGGGTGACTTCTTCAAGTTGGCTTATTTCTTCAAAATAAGGTTTTCCCCAATATCCAATAGTAACACCAATTTCTATCTCACTTCTCTAAGTACCTATTCATCATTATCTCCACCTCATCAATGGCCAGCAAGCCAAACATCAACCTAATGGGTTAGCTGATCTACCGAAAACTCCATCAGATACTCCCATCTAGAAGCTCCACAAAGGTCTTGACTCAGTGAGGACCTTTGTAATCCTCGAGTTCTTCCTAAACTTAAGTTAGACATTAGGGAATTAAATTTTTAATGTTTTTGGATGGTCAATGATATCTTTGAAATAAATTACATAAATATGAAACATAAATACTAATTCTAAATTTATTTTCATGAGATTTGAAACCTACACTTTGTCTTTAATTTTAGTGTCCTGAAATAATTAATATTTTGTTTGTGTATTCATTAATATCTATTTGATATCATAAATTCATTTATTTATATACATTATAGATTTTGAGTCTTATGATTTATGCTTAAAACTCCTTTCAAAACTACCCAAATTATTTTGCAAAGCTACTTTCACTATAAATTACAAGGCATAGGCAAACTTGTCTATTTTTCATAATGTTCTTTCATTAATTGTTGAGATGAAAATTTTCTAATTACGTACCACTTACTTTCTTTTTCCTGTACAAGAAGCAGCCCGGGATTTGAAAGTTTACACCAGCTACACATCATTAGCTTTAGAAGATAAACACAAAACCTTTAAAAACTGCTTTTCCAATATAATCTTGTATAATTATTACAATATCTTTTTATCAAACCCTAAAACTGGATAAATAAACAAACCATTTCTTTAAACTTTCACCTTCAACACCAAACAAATCTCTAAGATAGTATGTACGAACACTACTTCCAGTAAGTTTGAAGAAATAGGGTAAGTAATCACCCAGAATACATCAGGTAATTCTATTTTTTAAAGTTACAATAAAATGTCTCTACTAAATCATTAGTATACATACACATTTTATTGTTTACAAAGTAAAACACTAAGTAAGTTTTACAAGTATACTAAGTTAATGAATTAAAATTGAACTTACTGTGAACCAATAAGGACATGTACATACTTATTTTATAACTTTGACTATGTTTAAGAGTAGTGACGTAACTGTTAAAAACTTATAAACATGTATAACTTTGCATAACAAGAGTAGACATAATAGTTTATGCAGTAGAACAAAGAAAAAATTGCACTAAAAACTCATGCTTAAGCTTTGGTTAATTGAGAGAACGAAAAATTTAAGTTTAATTAGTAAGTTTCTAGAAATAGTGTTTCTAAAGTAGTTATGTTAAGTCTATCTTTAGCGACACTTTGATTTGTATATCGGTTAGAAGAAAAGTTAGTTTGTAAAATGAAGTAAGATAGGTTACTGTTTTGAGCATGAAGTGGATAGCGGCCGAGTTACACCTACAGATTAGAACTGTGATAGAGGCTAAGTGAATTTGAGGGGAAATGTTTTTGGCCGCAACTTCAACTGCGGCCTAGATTGCACCCTCGGTAGGTCCCATGATTTAAGCTATGGAAAATATGAACGACCACGATTTTTACCGTATCTAACTGCGGTTACTGTAGTGCCCGCAATTTACCCCCACAAATTCAAAACTATAACCTGGATTTATGACACATAAGCACTAATAGAAGCTATTGCTTAGGTATATGTTTAGTAATGTACGTTTCTTATCCTATAAGACTGTAAATCAAGATCTAGACTTCTCGATAGATTACTACGACAGTTAAACAAGATGCATAGGTGAGTGATTTCGATCTTTCACAGTGACTATGCTTGTAACATAGTTGCATATGTTTTATAACACAACTATAATGGGTAAGTTGCATGGGGATTAAGAATAGTGCTTACTGTATGGTGATTGAATGTATGACAAACTTTAATATCAAAAGTGATAACCAATGGTGCGAAGTGAACTATGAAGCGTGTATTATGAAGGACCTATTGATGACTGTTTAAGTCTTAGGGGATCACTAAATAATATACTTGAAGCATATTTAACTAAAAAACTAAATGGACATGCATTGCATCATCGCATCACTTACACTTGCATGGTGTTCGCATCATGTATTAGCATCTCGACCTTAAGGTAATGCTGAGTTGTATCCAGTGGATCTAGCTCTATGGAAGGTTACCCTTGAGTTGTTAGCCCCATAGGAACTAAGTTGGCATTGAAGGGCATTGCCTGAGTTGAAGTTGACATTGAGATGGCTAATACTTGGTGGAGTCTCTAAGGTTCTAAGATTAAGTGGAGATAATGGTGTATATATATACATATAACAAATAATGAGTTTGCAACAAATTCACCTTCCTTGGTTCTAGGTTTCTTCATGGGCGTGAATTACTTAAGCAAGTCCTTTAACCCCCAAGAGAAGGCGTAACTCTCCATAAGTTTAGGATTTCGATCATTCAAACTATGTTTGTCACATATGGTTGATTGTTGCATTGCATATGTTTGCTAATTAAACTTGCTTCAAATTGTTGTGTTAAGATCTGGTTATTCACAAAGTTGTGGTTTTCTCACACTCTTACAGATTTGAATGTTTTCAAGGATCATTAGAGTTGATCTATACTCAGAAGTGGGCAAAGATAATAGGTGGCAAGGGAACCATAGCCTAAACAAGAGAAGGAATTTAGTACTTTGTATAAGGAATAACCTAGGAGCAATATCTCTATAGTTGTAATAGTTAAGAACTCGATGCAAGTTGGATTTAAGGATATTCTTGTATGTGACTCATATGTATGCAAAATTTATTATTCTAAGCAACCTCATAGTCCTATTATAACTGTCCACGCCATGAAGTATCCTACTAGTGTGATGCTCATGTACTTCTTTATGGGCCTTAAATGGCTCCAAGCAAATGATTGTGACCCTATTTTGTTGCATGGAGCATCAACAATGATAGGGTAACCTATGGGGTATGACAAATTTAGCCCTAGCCTTGAGCCACATGAGGGCCTTAGCTCTGCAAGGGCTTTAGCCTCGTCCTTGAGCTTCATAAGGGTTTTGTCTCGATGAGGACCTGAACCTCTTGTAGTTCTTATCATAAATCCACACTTGGAAGCCTATGACAACACTCTCCACTTCAATCTCCACGAGGAACAAGCATAAGTTTGGCCACTACCACCTCAATGCAAGGACACTACCTTGAGTTCGAAACTATCTACCCTCATAAGGGCATAGACTTATGAGAAGCAAGATTCTATGGGCCTCTAGTTATGGTATAACCCAAATCTATAAATAGACCCTTACCCCTAAATGTATGGGCATCTCATCCAATCTAATTCAAGCTTACTTGCTCATAACACTTTGTCCTTTTACTCTCTCAAACCCACAAACTAATTTAAATATTAGAGTGGCCATATTAGACAAATCTCTAACACATCACTAAACGTGTGTTATGTTTGTAGGTCCAATATGCTCAAGAACACATCACTATTGGTGACTCATCACTTGCAATAGAGATAGTACGATATAAAATTTGAATTTAAAGTTGAATTTAAGTTTGACACGAAGTTTCAAAACTTAAATATGATTAAATGTAGAATATTAAACTTGCACTCAATTTCAAGTGAAACTCAATAAATTCAAACTCAACTCAATTAAACTTTTTTCAATCTAATTTATTTGAAAAGTATACATTTTCTCAATCATAATATTATTTATAGCTAAATTCGAATCTTAGACCAATATGTACATATGGGGAAATACTATTGTCCCATCACTATCGAATGACTCACACCATATCCAGTCGTGATCGAATCACTGAAATAATTAATATTCCAATGACTATGTTTATTTTACAGTTAGATGGTTGACTAAATGGTCCCATCGACGGAACCATAGAAGCTCCTCTATACCTGATACAAGCCCAATTAAGTTGTAAAGTAGTCAACTTAAGCATTATAAATTTTGAATCCAATTCAATAATTGTCACTCCTTATATATACGTGTGTGTGTGTGTGTGTGTGTCTTGAATTAAACTCGACCAGATAGTTTAATTAGGGTAGACATGAAGCCAAAATGTCTATTAGTTTTCTAGGCCTTAAAAGTCCGAATAACAACCTTAGGCAAAGATGCTAGAAAGCCTAAAAAAGGGGTCAAAAAAGCCCATGGACTATTTGTTTAGAGGCTGTAACGCCCTAAAATAGGCATTACAACGCGCCACGTATCCCCTCTTATATAGGATACACAAAGGCTCTATTATCTACAATAATTTAATCATCACCTGTAAACACTCATAGGGTAACTCATAGGATACCAAACCTGTTAAAACTAAAAAGCTCATACTTCATAAAACATAAACTCCTTGTTCAAACATAAAATCCAAGTTGACTTCACAGTCAACAAATTCAATAGAAACTAAATACTGTTTACATTAAAATCTTTCTTTGTAAAACCAATAAAAACTTCTAACTCAAAACCTATGATCAGAACATGTCTTTTCTTAGAAACTTGGTATATGAAGCCTAACTCTCGGCTGGGTAGTCAGATCCACTATCGCCATCCCCGCTATCAAAGAATAATTCATAACCGGAAAGATCATACACTATATCTTCTTCACCTGTACCTGAAATTTAAAAGAATGAGCGGCGATGCCCAATACGATAACTCCAATCCAAAAACAAATGCATATGCACATACAAAAAGCATATAATTCATGCCGCTTAAACTAATGCAAAGAATCATATTATTATCTTTCTTAAGCCAACAAAATAACACAGTCCAGTATTAAGTATACTCTAATCCTGAACTCGAAGTTACTCAGACCCATTGAAAATCATACAACTCTTTGAAAATAATAATCATATACATATATGGATGAGTGGGTACTCCCCAAACACCTCGAATCCAAAACACCTAATTCTACCGGAATTATATCAAGGCACGAGTCCACTAGGGACGACCTTACACCAAGATCATCAGGATGCCTCACCAGTATCACTGTCTGCCAGGTCTTTACTAGTCAAAGCCAAGCACAACCAAAACATACAATTATTAAACTGAATAAAGATTAAGTTTATAAGAATTCTGTCCTACAAGCATTCAATCAATACTAAGCTTACAACAAAAACAGCAAGCAAGGATTGGTCGTACCTTTCTCAGTTTCAGGAAATTCCAATTTATCTCCTAAAAATCTTTTATCGACAACACTTAACCACAACCAAATCTCCCGAATCTCCACAATACTTCAATCAATATTAACAATTCAACAACAAACTCAAATCTCCAAATTCCTGTCAACAACGTGCATTTATATATAACATATAAGAATACGATATAAACCAACCCTAATGTACTACAACTCCCAAAATCCTAACCTAACAAAGAAAATCATCAAGTTGCACCGTCTAACCCGATTAATCTTCCACAACAATTTATAGAATTTGATAATCCTTCAAAACCCTAATATTATATGACAACAAGAACATATAATGATCATCTAATCATACATTATTCAACTCCATCAAAGAAAAGATGAAACTTACTGATTTAGATCACCAAAATCCAACTCACTTCTACAAATTCGGATCCCAACCAAATCTAGGGTTTCCTTCATACAGACAAATCACAAAATCCTTAGAAGTTGCATGAAATTCGTATAAATCTGATATGAGAACATTATACTTGTTTTAATCACAACACTCACTTCTTATCCAACCGAGGTAGATCAAATCCAAGATCTAAATCTGTGCCATGTTTTTCCCTTAAGAACACCACAAAACCCTAAGCAAACTCATACAAATTCGTATTTAATCCATAAGAGAAGGTTAAAACTACTTACTTTGGATCGAAAACACCCTCCAGATGATTCTCTAAGCCTAGATCTCCAAAAACACTCCAAAACTCTCTTATACGAAGGAGAAATATGAAATGATGTTTCTCTCAAAACCTTTTTTTCGCGTCTCGTATTTATATAAATTTGGTCATACGCCGGCATTACGCCGGTGGCATATGTGTAGATCTTGCTGACGTACACCCTACGCTGGCAAAATTTACACGAGTGCTGGCAGCGTTCATCGGGGCTTTGAATTCCTAAAACTTCGAGTCTATTACATACGCCGGCAAATCCAAGTCCTAAGTCGGTGGCGTTTCCTGCCGATTTTGAAAGAAATCCTAATAAACACCGGCGACGTTCCTCTCAGCATTAAGAAAAATGCTACTGTTCCCATCCTACGCCGTCTCTACACCGGCGGCGTAGATTCTCCAGGAGGCGGCGTACAATTTGTCAAAAATTGTAGAAATCCGAACTTTAATACTTTTCCTACAACCAAACTTAAACTTTTACAATTTACTTGTTTTGACCTTAAAGTCATCCTATATCATCTCATGATTCATAATTCATTATATTTTCATCTTTATTTTTGTATTTTACAGAGGCCTTTATCCTGAGGCGTCAAATCCTCTTTCATCGCTATTTCGTTTGTCTGTTTAATTTGTAAGCATAACCATAATTTATCTAATGGATTTTGTTTTGAAGAAAATAAAGAAAGAACAAAAGTCCTTTTTCTAGGATCATTTTACTTTGTTTTGTAACATGAGGCTCTATCATTATTGAAAATGAAACTGATATGAGTATCAAATTAAGCGAAATAATACATTTTTGTCCAACAGTTATGAAGTTGTAAGATCCATGCCATTATCCTAGAAAGAGGGATTAATTTAGAGGGTTAGAATTTAAATATAGCTCTTGTCATGCCCCATAGGTGTATCCTAAACGTAACAGTCCGCCACATACTATATAAGACTCTCGAATTTCTATCCGAGCCCTTCGGGAGTCTTGTATAGATGTAAAGTGTCCTTTTACGATAATAGAATACTCTAGTCAATGGAGTTAAGAAGTTTAATGTGGCATTCATTAGCCATAGATAATAAACCAAAACACATATATAAATTACAAAGTCTAAGGGACATTCCCCCGCGAAAATAATATTAAGTCCATTACAGGCATCCAGAGTCTTTTGGTTTCCAACGAAAGTCTAAACAAAACCGAAGTAAACTTCTAAGGGAAACTCCTAGCTCTGGTACCTGAGCTGTAGCCTACCTTGGCCTAAGCCAAATGAAATCATGCTGCAACAATTAAAAACTATAGGGCGTAAGCTAACTAGCTTAGTGAGTGAAAACTTCCATATCACAATTAAGACAAATCATTCAAGCAAGTGATTATTCAATCAAGTGAAATGCATTACACAAATGGATTTAACAAACATATAACCAGCCGGAAATCATATGTGGATGGACTTGCGCCCTCCATCCCGGGTTAGCAGATTAACGAATCATGCGGTACGACGCCGTTTAAGCTCACGGTCAACTGAATAATATTTCGTTTTATGGATCAGGATTAACCAACATATTTGTTTTATAGATCACTATTAACCAACAATTTCGTTTTATGGATCACGATTAAACAATAATTTCGTTTTATGGATCACGATTAACCAACAATTTCGTTTTATGGATCACGAAAAACCAACAAATGCTAATGCTCCATCCCCCTCGTGATATGAATGAGTTCAATTATAATTGAAGTCTAATAAATTGATTAATCCAATTCTTTTAGGTGGCCAAGCAATATTTGCAGACAATCAATTCTAGCTCATCTCTATACAGCAATAACTTATCACCCGGCTTCGATATTCTTTAAGTTCAACTTCACATATCAACAGCAGACATTTATAATTCCCAACTAATCCCATCATGCATAATCATTCTTTTTATCTTTACTTAGCAACTAGTGCAGCTATCATTACAATCACAAGCAATAATTGAAATCGGAAGTGATACTCACTCGGCCATGGTACGCTGGTCTCTTAGTAGTAGTAGTCAGGTGGTAGGGTATCGTCGTTCTCGGGATCACCTACCAAATAAGAATAACCTAATAAGAATCTCATCACTTAACTAATTCAAACTATACATCTAAACTAAACAAAATCGTGATTCTCGCTATTTGCGGAAGTTCCAACTTAAAACGGCCATAACTTGGTCATTTTAACTCGGAATTTCGCAAATTTTATATCAATTTCTATCTACTTCGAAAGATCTATCTATTTCCAATATTACTTTAAAGTTTTGAAAACATTAAGGTCACGGAACAGAGGGATCAGATCTGTTTTGTAACTTTTCCATTTCCGAAAAATTGTTTTGCATTTGGTAAAATGTTTCTAGTTGATGATTCATGTATAGATGGAATATGAATGAATTCCTAGTATGAATGTCATGTAATGAGTTCAATATATGCATGATCTTGATGATTTTTTATAATGAACTTTTAAGAACTCCTAATTATTACAAGACTCCACAATAGTCACTTCTTAAAAATCCATTCTTTCAAATTTTGCATTTCCTAGGGTTTTAGGATTTTATTCTTAGAATTTACTTGCTATCCAAATAAAAATGAGTCTTCATTATCTATACTATCAAAGACCTTCATTTCTACATAAAAATTCACATTTTTCACTTTGTAAATATGTTTTTAAACAAGTTTTCACAAAAATCCAAATTTTGGAAAATTTCATTTCTTGCATATTTCTTATGAGAAAACTTATTTAATGCATCAAAATTTGAAGCTTTACTATATCTATTGTCTAAGGACTTCATTTAACACATAAAACTTGCAATTTGAGCTCAAATACTAGGTGATTACACATACATCATCTCAAATTACGAATTTGATAATTTGATCACTAACTCAAAAATTTCCATTTTAACTCCATTACTTGTTTTACACATTACTCATGCCTAAACTCACTTTAACTTGTAAAAATCATTCCTGAGAGATACCTATTACATATACCTTTCATTTTTCATGAAAAATATGAGTTTCAAAGTGGTTTCAAGGGTTTTTAAAATAGGTCTTGAAGTTCATCCGAATTTTCCACTAGACATTTCTAACAAAAATCCTTTCTTTTCAAGTTCCTTGTCCTATAATCATAAGGATCTATCATCTAACACATTTATATATATGTAAAGCTAAGCTTTTATGATCATTAATGCATGAAAGCTCAAAATATCCACATGAACATAAATGTCAACAAAAATATGAGTGTCTAAACACTAGATCTACAACTTATAGTGCATGAACATGAGTTTAATGACATGAACATAAACTTTCCCTGCAAGATCTCTACTTTATATGCATGAACATGATATTATTCCAACAAAAACTCATTAAACACAAGATCTACTTCTTGTGATGGCTTGATATTCTTGTATTAGTGTTTTCCTATCCCTAGCATTTGCTCATTGAGATTTAAGGTGGAAAACACACAAGAATGGTCTTGCCATTACAAGATTATGTAAGAACAAAGCTTGGAATCATCACCTAAATGAAGATTTGGAGTAGAAAAGAAGAGGAAATGAGCTTGTGAGTGAGTGTGTGTGTATGTGTGTAGGTCACGGCAACATAAGGAGAGAAAGGGAGAGTTTTTCTTCTTTTAGAAATTTTGAATGAGTAAAAATGAGGAGAGAAAGAGAAAATGAGCTTATATATTGAATGAATTAGGGTTTAGTTGAATTAAAAGAAGTAAAAATAAAAAAAAAAGAGGGGAAATGGGGAGGGGGCGCCGGCCATTGAGTGAGAGAGAGAGAGAATTTGAATTTTTGATAAAATTTGTAATTTAAGTAATAAAATGTAATAATTAATTAGGAAACAAAATTTCTTGGAAAAGAAAATATAATTGAGTAGTTGTAAGGATGTAAGAATAGGGTATGGATAGTGTGTAGTGTAGGTTGTACTTGTGAATAGTGGTAAATAGTAGACAAGATATCTATTTTACCAGTAGTAAAGAAAATACGGGAAAAATGCTATAACTGTAATTTTTATAGCCCGAAAAATTATAAAATTTATATTTTTGAAATCCTTATAAAATTTCGGTTCTAATGAATATTCCAGAATATTTTTCTGAGTTTCTGGTCCCGAGGCATGTTTTTCCGTAATTGAGCTCGGGAATGCCCGAAATTGAAAATTTTCCGAATTTAAAACTTTCTAAGGTTTAAAATATACTTTAAAACAATAATTCATATTCATTTACTTTATAAAACTTCTTTTGTTATGAAACCGAAGGAAAGCCGGATTTAGGGTTTCTTAGCTTCTCTCACTAAGTTGGAACTAGACCGATTTAGGGTTGTGCTTTTCAATTCCCGAAGTTTACTTGACTACTAGGAATACAGGGGTTTACAGCTCTCAAATTTTAAGAACGATGTTATTTTGGTTAGTTCTTAACATGAAATAGTTTACTAATGGTTAAGAAGAGAATTGCCAATAACAAAATAACCAAAAAAAAAAAATCTTGAATTGAAGAAGCAAGTAATCTTTATTACTATTGAACTACAAAACATACTTAATAAAGATATGTGATTATAACCATATATCTAATGAAATTCCAAAATATTAACTAAACATTTATATAACTTTAAGCTACTGAAAAATAGAAAAATATAATCAACTTAAAATGTTTTATTTTGACTAGAAAGCTAATAGAAACAATTTCAAAATCTTACGTATCTAATATTGCAAAGATTCTATAAACATTTCCTTCCAACAAATTTTGAATCATATTTCCGACACTTTCCTTGATTCAGAATTATAGAAAACTCAAATTTCATGGGGCACTTCCCTCGACATCCTTATATATGTAAAACACTTCTCTTCACTACATAATGCACTTCTTATTATCCTGTTTATGCACATCTCATCGACCTTCAATTTGTTGGATCATTTCTCTCCAAAAACTCCCACGTGCACTTCTCCATAAACAATTCAAAAAATGATTTCTTCTTCGACTATCATATTTGCTTGTTCTTCTTCACGAACTTTAATTTAATTGAATGTTGGATTATTCTACAAAGGTGATAATTCCCTATAAGTTCAACCCATTACTATAAGTCAAGACCTGTTAGATGAGTGTTTATCTTGATACCATTGAGAACAGTTGAGAATTATGGGTAAGAAAGTTGACAAGTTGATGGAAATCATGAAGATTTCCTTTTTTTCTTTTTCTTTTTCTTTTTTCCTCTTACACAATCAAGTTCCTTTAGATCATGGGGCCCTTATATAAGTTGTTAAGTAAAGAATTGCTAATAACAGAAAAAAAAAAAGAAAAAAAAATCTTGAATTAAAGAAGCAAATAATCATTATTATTATTGAACTGTAAAACACACATAATAAATATATATGTATGTATAGGCATATAACCATTAGAAATCCAAAATAGCAACTAGAGATACATATAAATCTAAACTATGAAAATAAATCTAAATTACTGAAAAATAAATAAATATAATCAACCTAAAAATATTTTTTTTAATATTTGTTTTGACTGAAAGGCTAATAAAAAAAATCCCAAAATCTTAACCATCAAATACGGTAAAGAATCTACAGAGAGATTTTCCCGCAACAAATTTTAAATCGTGTCCCCAGCACTAATAAGATCTGTATTTTTATAGCACGTTTAGTTGACTATATAAAAATGGAATAGAATAATAATCCTTTTGCTGTAGACTTTAAAAGAAAACGGAAAAACCAATTTAGTGAACAAAAATATATTATTTTACGAGGTTAAACTTAAGAAGATTTCATGTGGAATGGATTAAGGTTACCACCGAAAAAAAACTAAAATGTTCATTTTTTTTTACCCTTAATTGCAAACCCCAATTATTAGACACTCGTAACCACAAATCCTTTACCTTTACCAGCCTATATACTCTAGCTAAAGCTCCACTATCTCAACAAAACCCTACTCTTGTTGATTTGCCATTACAGACCATCCAACTACTAGGTCCACATACACTACGAAAACCACTGGGGTTATTTATGCATCATGATACGATAAAGGATACGTTCAAAAGCATTAAGCCAAGTGAATGATGGGTAAGTAAACTTCGACATGGGCCGGGTCCAGCTCATAAACTGACTTGACGCAACAACAACAAATTTGATTCATCAACCTAGCTCAACTATGAGGTTAAAGGCCCAGGTAATAAAACTGTAAACGAGCCGAGTTGAGATGATACAGTATTAAGCTTAAACTCAACTCGAATAAGAAACTTAAAGGTCGAGCTCAATTTGAACTTGATTGAGTTTTAGATTTTAAGCTTGAACTCGGTTTGAATCAATACTCAATAAGTTCAAACTTGACTTAATAGAAATGAAGTAGATTAAAAAAAAATTAGAATTTAGGAATATAATAAGGTTTTTAGTTGATTTGGTCTTAGATATTACGAATGTAGACCATTGGATATAAAGAAAAAAAAAAGAAAGTAAAAAAATAGGCTTTAAAAATGGAAAAAAACACAAGTTTTATAATTTTTTCATAAAAAATATAAAAATCCTAAATAGGCTCACGAGTTACTCAAATAATATATTTTAAAACTCAAAATATGATAGCTACTTAAGTAGGATGGATGCGAACTCATTGCCATTGTAGTTGAGTCGAATTCGAGTTATTAGTGAATCAAACTTGTGTATCTCACGAGTAGTGTCAACTCACTCATAGCTGACTGAGTAGTGATTAACTTGCTAAGTTGACTATAGTTTAAAAAAAAAAGGAAAAAAAGGACAAAAAGAAACAAAAATTGGAAAAAGGATGTAAGTAAAGTATATATAGATTTAAACTATTTTCAAGTGAATAATAAAAATTCATTATCTAGTCACAATATTTAATGTATTGTTATTAACAATGCAATTAAAAAATATAATTAAAAGCACATTTGATCATATTTATAAACTTCTAACCAAAGTAAATTTTATTTATTAACAATGTGAGCCTTATTTTTATTTTTGTAGGACCTATTTATGTGTAGAGCATTTTGTAGCTCCATATTACTAATTTTACAACTAAAAGTGGATGTTCTTATACATAAATAAATGCACATCTTAAATAAATTTTTCGATGATTGAGTCAAAACAGTTGTATTTAGGCCCAACTTTATTCTAAATTAAAAATTTGTTTTATTTAATTCTAATTTTTATTTTCATTTTATTTAAAAAAATTATTTCTTTAAATTTAAAAATTTTATCTTTAAAAAAAATTAAATGTGGTTAGTTTGATGGATTGCGATCAGGCCCATGAATTGGTAAGGGTAGGGAACCACCCAATTTGGCCAACATTAACTAGCGTTAATTCTTGGGCTTTTCTAGTCAAACTCATGATCCGACTGGTTATGACCGATTTTAGGCAGGGTTTGGCCCTTGCCAGGCTTTTGATAAATACAAATAAATGTCTTCAATGAAATCTAAAATAAGTTCATAGATAATTATATTCTTAACGGGTTTCTATTTTTTTCATTTTTTTTGGGGCCATCAATTTCCTTAACGGGTTTGATTCATTCGGATAGAAGACTGGATTAGTAAAACTCAAAATATGATTATGCTTTTCTTAAGGGCAATTGTTTCAATAATAATATAATAGAGTAAACAATTATTTATTCTATAGTTGGAAAAGAAAAGGAAGGACCTTTGCACACCAGGAAGTATGATTCCGTATTTTTTGCTAGCTGAAAGCTTAGCTGCTTTATAATGCGTTTCTCGTTAATCGCGGTCTCCACCAGCATGTGATAGCAATCTAGCTATCATTAAGAATGATGGACCATTCTCATGCCCATGTGCCTCTTGTTGCGCTATCCCACAAGCAAACCTAACCTAGGAGGATAGGATACTTTTGAAAACAACAGTCTATTTCCATGGTAAGATACCAAGGACAATTGGTGCGGATCGCAACGGTTTCCTACCAAAAGACAAAAGTTCTACAGGTTAAAGATGTTTCCACAACAATCTAGCTTGGCTCGGGTGCTCATTTTGATCTGAACAATTGACAGATCCATCTTCCAAAGAACTTGTCTCCAGATTACACTAATCTGTGACTAGCACTCTAGTTTTTCTTAAGCATTAAATCATATTTTCTATTTCTCTTAATTAGCTTTGAATTTTATATTTTCAACTTCCTGGACAAGTAGCCCAAGAAATTCATATTTTATGCCTTTTCTTTCTGTTCATAACCATGTTTAGAGATTATAATGAAAGAGAGAGAATGTGAACATGTACTTCTGACTTAAAAAATTAAGACTAATGTTACTAGATTATGAGATCATTATTAATATTATTATTTTTCAAAAAATTACTCATAAATAATTAAGGAAGATGGTAATGATAGCTAATTACTAGTAATGATTAAAAACCGTAAAAAATACTAATTAAAAAAATTTTAAAAAAAATTTAGAATTATTTCATTCCCTTACTATTCATACTGTCTATGATGGTTAGTCATCAGCACTAACAATCCATTGTTACTTTTTTTCCTTTCCGTTGTTGGTTATCACCTTCATCTCTTATCATCATTTGCTATTAGGAACTAATACTAGCCAATGCCCTGGAAATTATCATGATAATATTTAAAGATTTTAAACTCTTATAATACATATGGGGATAAATCCAAAAATTGTTTCCAACCAACAAACACAATTTCAAAGAAAGAAGGAAAAGCTAAGATTATAAAGACAATTTGGGACCAAACCAAAACGTTATCTCTCTATTAATATTGCCACCTAGTTTAGTTATGCCTATTAATACATCTCCCACACTATGAAGATAGTTCTTCAAAACTGGGGGAAAAAAAAAAGGATATAGATAAACAAATTTAACTAGGAAGAAAGCAGACACAAAATCAAACGTAAACATTGCTTAATTCCTTAAATTAAAAAAGAAAAAAAAAGTAAAATTCCCTAAACACCATAAACT
Source organism: Combretum micranthum (assembly GCA_024138025.1). Taxonomy (NCBI): domain Eukaryota; kingdom Viridiplantae; phylum Streptophyta; class Magnoliopsida; order Myrtales; family Combretaceae; genus Combretum; species Combretum micranthum. Next base: position 129,306 of record JAMXBD010002069.1, on the reverse strand, counting down.
AAGAATTTAAAGACACTCCGTAAACCATTATTTACCACTTATTAGCAAAAATCGGGCCTGGGCTTTTTGCGAACTGAAATGCAACCTCTATGATGATCTCTGTAAATCCTGATCTCAGAACAATCCCTAAGGTCTTCAAGGCTCAGATATTGTTGCTTCACAACTCTAGTGAAATCACCCCCGGTGTCATGTATCCAAATATAAGATGACAAGCCTCATCATAGTAATACAACAAGCTCTTCATGCCTCCACTATTTACCCCTCTATTATGTTTACCACTTCCAGGCTTATAAGCCTTGTAAATGCTCTTGCATTTAAGCCTCTTGGAACTTCCTGGCTTAAGGGTATGTACCTTTTTAAGTATTGATCCCACTCTGATCTGTAACTCCACTGCCCTATCACTTAAGTTCCATATCCGGGTTCCGATCCCGGATGACTGAGTGTGATCGCGGCACCCGTCCAAACAACCGCCACCACCGAGCCAGAATAGGTTGATTAGTCTTTTCATGTTAATCAAGTGGGAGGTGAGTTTTTAGCAGGAGTTGGTCACCATGAGAACTTGGAGAAACATTTGTTACACTTGGATGTTGGGTGTAGTATATTATATATATTAATTAACAGTTGATATTTGATACTGCTAGTGCATATATCATTGGATTGTATGTATGTATTCGGTTAATATGTTCTAAATCAAGGGCTGTGATTTGTCAGACTGTGGGGCACCAAAAGTGGTAGGTGTCCTCTTGATCGCTTTGATCATATAGAGGTGCAAGTGCAAGGAGAAATTTTTTAATGCATTGAATACGCATGGTTTTAGAATTATTTAGTAAGCAACCCATATATATATATATATATATATACACAATCTAAGTCATTATTTAAAAAATCTCTTCCATTTAAATACCTTTACAATTTATATTTTAATCTCTCAGAGAAAATAAGGTCCTTAATAATTATATTATTTATACAAATTATAAGACAAAATTAAACAAAACAAATTCGAGATGGGTAAAAAAATAAATCGAGATCCTGTTAGAGGACCAAAAATGAAAGACTTGGTTATATTGGTCCTTTCCGTATAACTTTCAATAAAGTTATACTCATAGCCAACTACGCAAGTACTGCATTATATTTTTAATATTGTATTCAGAATGTATTTAGCCCTTATATTTATTATTGCATGCTTGAATTTTTCACGTGAAAAACATATATACATATATATTATTTTTGGCAACTTATACGATCTTGTTAACAAGACTAGTCAATTGTTAAAATAAATATATTAATTCGTATATCAGCTATTTGAATCGTGCAATTATAGTTGTATATGAATATTTAACACTTAAATAGTTGGTGTATTAGTCCCATTAAAATCAATGATGGAGTTTTAGAATTTTCCATCACCTTTTTAATCTTTCTTTTTTTTTTTTTGGCCAATCAATATCTTAGCATGAAAATATTATGAATATAATAAGAAAATTTTGAATAATTTCATTCTTGTGTGTGACATTTGTAGTAATTGGGTAACTAAGTTATAACAAAAGGAAAAACAAAAGAAAAAAGAAAAAGTTGAAGATCTTATTATGCCATCATTTAAAAATTTACTTCCAAATCTTTTATCTGCAAAGGTGTGAACAAGCGAGAAAATATCCTAAAAAGAAAGAAAGGAAAAGGTTTTTTTCTTTATTGGCACTAATAGATTGCAAATGCTTTAACCCTTTAGTTAAGGAAAGCGGTAGGGTCCCCTAGACCCCAAAATTCAACAGAAGAAGACAGTGAGAGATAAAAGAAAAGATTAGTAATTTAAACAACACTTGGTATAATCAAAGCAACTTGAGTGTGAGGGACGGAAAAGAAAAAGGAGAGCTAAGAGCATTGGTTTTGTGCATTCGAATGTTCATCATGGACAATAATATGATGCTGCTTCACCTTTCATGATTGAGATTCACTTTTCTTTATGGCCTATAATAGTGTCCACAAATTAGTAGTATTATACTAGCCGTAACTCAACCTGTGCAATATATCGGTGTTAATTATCAAAAGTACTTCGAAATTATTTATTGCATTGTTTTTTTCCATATTACAATGGGAAAAGGATATTCAATCCCAATACTCTCATTTGAGAGACCAAAAGAGATGTCAGTAGGCTACAAAAGTATTGGCAATTACATCATTTCTTAAAAGTTAATTATTAAAATAGAGCTTATTATTGGCCATACTATTGAAGAAAGTGGCTCATCCCATATGGAAAATATTAAGTGGGATGTTGTCAGACATGGAAAAATGAAAAAAACAATGTTGTAATGTGGGAAGTATAAAAGCAATATATCACACATGGAAAATTTTGAAGATGGTGGGGCATTCCTAAAGCAATATAAGGAACCCTCCTCCCACTTAGCAAATCATTCAAAGTTTTGTAGTTTAGCCACTTCAAAAGAAATTCTCCTCTTTCTCCATTTTGTAATATTTCACTTTGTAGTCCTTTTAAGTGAAATAAAAGTTTTGATAGTGTCTAAGGATGTACGCATAATTGGCCGAACCTCCTTAATTTCTGGTGTTTTTTATTTTATTGTTCTTTCAATAGCTATTATAGAGTATAGTTGTAGTGTTGTATTGTGCTATTAAATTATATTTAGAGGGAAATTCTGTCTGAGGAGATTGGATTTTAAGCGAGACCGTTTGTGACCCCTCCAACCTTTCTTGGGAATTAACTCAGTGTGATTTTTCAATACAATAGTTCACTCTATATACATCTATAAAGTTATATTTGGTGTAGAAATATTAGCTCTGCTTTCACAACAATTGGTATCAAAGCCAAGGGTTACTCTTAGTATGCTTTGTGGTCGCAGTGTTATCTGATCTTCCACATCAGAAAGGATTTTCTTAGGCTATTAGGCATCATAGTCAAAGGTTACTCTTAGTATGCTCCGTGGTTGCAGTTTTGTCTGATCTTCCACATCAGAAAAGATTTCCTTAGGCTATTTGGCATCTGCATTGAGGACTATTGAAGGATAGTTGTTAAAATGAGTATGGACTTGCAAATTGGATTTTTGTGAGCATTGCATCAAAGAGAAACAAACAAAGGTAAAACTTGGAACAGCAATCCATAATACCGAGGGTATTTTGGATTATGTTCACTGTGATGTGTAGGGACCCGCTAAAACAAGCTCTTTAGGAGAAAAACATTATTATGTAACCTTTGTTGATGATTACTCCCGAAGAGTTTGGGTATACACAATGAAGACACAGGATGAAGTGTTAGAAGTATTCCTCAAATGGAAAAAGATGATGGAAACTCAGACTGGCAAAAGGATCAAACGTCTTCATATAGATAATGGTGGAGAATACAAAAGTGATCCATTTAGAAAAAATTGTGAAGATGAAGGCATTGTTAGATACTTCACTATAAAATCTACACCACAATAGAATAGGGTGGCGGAATGCACAAACCGAACATTACTAGAGAAAGTTTGATGTATGTTATCCAATGCCGGGTTGGGTAGAGAATTTTAGGCTGAGGCTATAACATATGCATGTCACCTTATAAATCGTTTACCATCTATTGCTATTGGTGGGAAAATGCCATTGGAAAAATGGTTTAGGAAGCCTACTACAAATTATGATTCCTTACATGTGTTTGGTTCCACTGCATACTACCATGTTAAGGAGTTAAAGTTAGATCCTAGAGCAAAGAAAGCAATATTTATAGGAGTCACTTTTGGCATAAAAGGTTATCGTTTATGGTATCCAGAGACAAAGGAAATAATCTTCAGCAGGGATGTCAGTTTTGATGAATCTACCATATCAAAAAAGGTGAATGTTGAGCAGTTAGATGATACTCCTAAGCAGGTGGAGTTTGAAAGATCGGTAAACCCAACAGATGAAGAAACTATTGATGAATCTCCTATAGTAGAAGGAGATTCTAACGTAGAGGGGGTTTAAACCCAATAACTTCCACAACAACTTGAATCGATTGCAACTTGTAAGCCAAAGGGAACAATTAGAAAACCTACTCGCATTGCTGTTATGGTGGCTTGTGCATCCTTAATTGCAGCTGATGACATTCTTACCATTTATCATGAAGCGGTCCAAAGTTCAAAGGTGGAAAAGTGGATGATTGCCATGGAAGAGGAAATACATTCCCTTCATAAGAATCAAACATGGGAACCGGCTAGTCTCTTAAAGGGAAAGAAGGCAATTGGGTGCAAATGGGTATATGCAAAGAAAGAAGGATTTCCTAACTAAGGTGATATTCTCTACAAAGCAAGGTTAGTGGCTAAAGGCTATGTTCAGAAGGAGGGAATTGATTATAATGAAGTATTTTCTCTAGTTGTGAAACACTGCTCCATTAGAATTTTATTGGCTTTGGTAGCACAGTTGGATTTTGAACTAGTTCAAGTGGATGTAAAAACTGCATTTTTGCATGGAGACTTGGAAGAGGAAATCTATATGACTTAGCCAGAAAGATTCAAAGTTACTGGAAATGAGAACTTATTATGTAAACTTCAAAAATTGTTGTACGAATTAAAGCAATCTCCAAGGCAGTGGTACAAGCGATTTGACAAGTTTATGATAGAGCAGAGGTATACAAGAAGTAAATATGACCATTATGTGTACTTTCATAAGCTACAAGATGGATCCTTCACATATCTTCTATTGTATGTTATTGATATGTTGAAATCTTCCAAGAGTCAAAAAGAAATTGAGAAGTTGAAGACTCAGTTGAAAAGGGAGTTTGAGATGAAAATTCTAGGTAAAGCAAAGAAAATTCTTGACATGGAGATAATTAGAGACAAAAGAGCAAAGAGGCTTTGCTTGACTCAAAAACAATATTTAAGAAGGGTCCTAAAGCGTTTTGGCATGAATGAAAAGTCAAAACCAGTTAGTACTCCACTTGCTCCTCACTTCAAGCTTAGTGCTGCTATGTCTCCAAAGAATGAAGCAAAAAGGAATATATGTCAAAATTTCGTATGCAAATGTTGTTAGAAGCCTGATGTATGCTATGGTGTGTACAAAGCCGAACATTTCACAAGCAATTGGGGTTGTGAGCAGGTATTTGCATGATCCTGGAAAGAAGCATTGGCAAGCTATGGAATGGATTTTACGATAAATCTAGGGTACTATGGATGTTGGATTGATATTTGAGCAAGAAGACAGTCAGTGTATAATTGCATATTGTGATTCGGATTATGCTGGTGATCTAGATAAGCGAAGATCAAACAGGATATGTATTTATTTTCGCAAGAGCACCAGTTAGTTGGAAGTCTACCTTATAATCAACGGTTGCATTATCTATTACAGAAGCAGAGTATATGGCAATTTCAGAGGCTATAAAGGAAGCAATTTGGCTTCAAAGGTTGCTTAGTGAACTGGGATTTGTACAAAAATATGTCAACGTACATTGCAATAGTCAAAGTGCTATCCAATTGCCAAAGAACCAAGTTTATCATGCATGAACGAAGCACATTGATGTCAAATATCACTTTGTAGGGGAGATTCTGGAAGAAGGTAGAGTGAGAATCCAGAAAATTCAAACCATTGAGAATCCTTCTCATATGTTGACAAAAGTAGTGACTGCGGTTAAGTTCAAATTTTGTTTCGACTTGATCAATACTGTTCCTGTTTGAAGATTGGATTTGAAGACGCTATCAAAGAGTGTTTGTGAGGAGATTGAGGATGTGGGAATTCGCCAAAGTGGAGATTTGTTGAAGAAAGTGGCTCATCCTACATGGAAAATATTAAGTGGGATGTTGTCCCACATGGAAAAGATGAAAAAAACAATGTTGTAATGTGGGAAGTATAAAAGCAATATGTTTTACATGGAAAATTTTGAAGATGGTGGGGCATTCCTAAAGCAATATAAGGACCCCTCCTCCCACTTAGCAAATCATTCAAAGTATTGTAATTTAGCCACTTCAAAAGAAATTCTCCTCTTTCTCCATTTTGTAATATTTCACTTTGTAGTCCTTTTGAGTGAAATAAAAGTTTTGATAGTATCTAAGGATGTAGGCATAATTGGCCGAACCTCCTTAATTTCTGGTGTTCTTTATTTTATTGTTCTTTCAATAGCTATTATAGAGTATAATTGTAGTGACGTATTGTGCTATTAAATTACATTTAGAGGGAAATTATGTCTAAGGAGATTGGATTTTAAGCCGGACCGTTTGTGACCCCTCCATTCTTTTCTGGAAATTAACTCAATGTGATTTTTCAGTACAATAATTCACTCTATATACATCTATAAAGTTATATTTGGTGCAGAAATATTAGCTTTGCTTTCGCAACACATACTTCTCATTTAAACTACATCATATAAAAATAATAAGGGGGATTCGGTAATCGGTTTTAGCTTGAAAAATGTAAAACGAGATGTAATATATACGTATATTCTTCAGACATAGACGTGGTATATCCATATCCAATATTTGAAAGAGTAATGCACAGCCACCACATGGTTAGTGGATTGGAAGTAAGCATGCAGCTGTACCACATATGTTATTGCGTACATGACAAGGGTCCAAGAGTAAAGATGGAAAAAATTAAATGAAAAAGAAACAAAAAAAAAAAAAACAGAAAAAAGAAAAGGAAGAAGAAGAAGAAGAACACCACGATCAACCTTAAGCCATTGGTACCAACTACCAATAGTCACTAATTTAACATATTTTATAAAGAAAATGTTAAATGAATATCTCGACCTAAAAAAATAAAACTTTGTTTTGCATTTTTTTTCTTTTTAAGAATATGTTTTGTCATAAAGTGGAGTACTAGTTTTAAAATAAGATTAGAAAATATTATTTTAAAAAATCCTATTAACTAATGCGCGAAAGGCTTTTGTAATTGGTCTAATTGTCATTACAAAGTAAACTATTTCTATATGCTCGTAAAATATCATATGCAATAAAGATTTCAAGATGATGAGTTGGATGATGCACTGAGGCGAGTCAAGTAACTGCACAATATAACTAGAGCAAGCTTAAAATAGAAGTTTATTTGGGGTTGTATATATTGGGATAATATCCAAAATAGTATCTAAATTTTTGTAAAATATTCAATTAGATGCTTGAAGTTTTGTTTTGAATAATTTGATCTCTAAATAAAGTTTTTATTGACTTTTTTTCATACCTACAATTTGGTTATGATAATTTTGGTTCCTTAATAAAGTTTTCATAAACTTTGAACATTTTGTAAATGTTTAGGTACCATTTTTATATTAACACGTATATATTTATCAAATATTGTACAATAGAATTGCTCCGTTTGGTTCGTTAGCATGCTAACGGCATACTATCGTTTTGGTTCATATTGTTTGTTAAGAAAAAGATACAAATAAAAAATAAATATTTTTACTTATAAATATGTTAGATTAACCAAATATAGATTAAGTACATAGAAGATTTAGATACAAATCAGATATAAATATAAAAATGGATGAAGCTTGCTTTTATCACATGACCGGTAGATGCAAGGAATAATGTAAAAAATTTTCATGAAATGCAAAATTACTCCATGACCATATATGGTTAGTTGGGTACATGAATATCCCACACAAATCATTTTGAAAAATGGGTTCAATATCCATAAGTTGTATTATCCTTAACATACATAACGCATTTAAGAAGTCATTGTAATAATATATTGCTAGTGATAGAATAGTATAGTGTCCATATATGTAGGTGGCTAAGCTATCTATTCATACATATTGATTTGAATTAATTAAATAGAAATTAGATGATGACCATACAAGGAATTAAAGCGGATTCAACTATCATGGAATTTTTAGAATTTTTAATACATTGAGATGATTTGAAAATTTAATTTATTATGTGATATCATTTCATTCATTATAAATGTTGCAGACTTAGTCAATCGGAACATGTAGGGTGTGGATGTGACATAGTATAGGACAGATTTTCTCGTACTTTAATTAAATATGGCAAAAGATTGGTGGGATGCTACAAGTTTCTTGACTTCTAAACCTAATCTATTAAAAGCAAATTCGGATACACACTGTAGTCATGGATTAAGAAAGGCGCACACTTAGTTTGTTTGGATGATCTATTATTCATTTGTATATATATTTATATTAAAATATATATATAAATATATTTGATTTATATATATTTTATTTATATTTGATCTATTTATGAAAATTATGAATTTTTTATTTATATTTATTTTTTAATAAATAATTTATTAAAAACTAAAAAAATATTTGTATATACCAAAAAGCACTAACCAAACAAACTCGTTACACTGCTGTATGATAGCAAATGTTCGTTTGAATAATAGCTGGCTAGCGCTTAATATGAAGCTGAAAAATAAGTAAAATGATTGTCTCTTTTGAAAAACAGAAATCAATTTATTCAAATTCGAGTGATATTTTTTGGATATGGTTGATCATTATCTTTGACCAGTGAGTATTACTATCATGTATCACTATCATACACAAGAGTCACTAGTTATTTCAATCAATGGAGACACAAAATAAAGGATTTCAATACCCTTCTTTCGTTGTCTACTACTAGCTTCAAAAATTTAAAAAAGAAAAAAAGAAAAGAAAAGCAAAAAAAAAAAAAGAAGCTTTGATAGCCAACCTTAGGCCCAATTAAACTTGGTGGCCACTAGTCAATCCGTTAAGACTATATGCCAACCTGTTTAAAGCCCACAATAACTCTTAACAAACCTAGATAAGGATTACAAGATCGAACCAAATTATCCTACTTACAACCAATTCGGAAGTCCCTTACTGATTCCAATGTTGCTTACCAAGATCATCTGCATACTTTAGGTAAGTATATCACTTAACCAACTGCTCAAGTTATATGATAAGCTTTTTAAAAGTTTTCTAATTTAGAAGGTGCACTTACTAAATCGTCATAGATGCACTTTCCTAGACCATTTGAAGGTGATTTCTTGATATAATTTTGCCTACTTTTCCAATTAATGGTGGGATAACCACACTATAAATCCCCTACACCAAATCCAAGTAAGTTAGATTGACTCCTTTTACTTCCCAGTCATCTTACTGGCAATTTTCTACACTTATTGACTTAGATATCAGAGTAACCATACCGGGCAACTTCCTTGCACCTGCTAACCGTGTTTTATCTTATAAGCCTAGAACAACAGATCAAAGACTTGTTAGGCCTTATAAGTGTGGACTAGGACTATCATACCATACGATTGGCCAATATATCTTTATCAGCAAAAATAATATTTCGCAATTTTTCAATTTTGGAATAAGACATTTTATTTTAGCAAACAAAAACCAATTGAAAATTTTCGTAATATTAAATAGCTATGGCAATGGATTGTATACAGTGAAAAATAATAAGTTATGCCGTATCATTTCATTTATTATGGCTTTTTTCATTATTTATTTATTTATTATTTTAGGGCCAGTGTCTTCTATAACGATTGAAAATTAAGACATAAGATTGTTGAGACTATAGATGCTGATGCAGAAAGAGATTAAGTTATAAACCCTACGGAGTGGGAAAAAAATTATCAAGCGTAGCTAATAATGGGAACACAATGAGATGGTCTTGAATTAATTATAGGAGCAATTATTGGTAACTAGACATATGATATTATATCACATAATTATATATGTTATTAATGATATAAATAATTTTAATTAGGGCCTTGTATTACATTATAATTATATGATATTTATTTCCACGTGCAATGCCGAGCTTTTGTTCTTGTAATATGCTCATCTACAGTCTAGAAACAGCCAACAAGATCATTGACAATACATACTACAATGAATTCTTTCGACTTTTCTAAGAGACTTTAGTGTGGGATTCCAAGTTTTCTTTGGAACATATACAGCAACTTGTTCTCGTTTATAATTCAGTGCCTCTTCACCAATCCAATATGCCAGTGAAATAACTCTCTCATATATATAAAAATAATCATAAAAACTATATCCAGTACGTTAGTCTTTAACGATTTTAGCTAATAGGATAGGAGCATTTTATATATACATATATATACATGTATATTTGCTCTTTAAAGAATGAGTTTTGATTCTCTCTTCTCTTAACTTTCAACAACCCCTCTTTACACTTAAAAACTTTAGGAATGATATGCTAGAAAAACACAAAATGAGAAAGAAAAAAAAGGTAGTGTTACCTATGGGTGAGCAGGTATAGGACGTGTAGGGTATGAAGTGCTATTCGTATCTTATCTTGTATGCTATAAAGTATTAGATTTGGTATCCGAAACCTACCATGTAGTATCTTTTACCCATGTTGTATTTTGTACCCTATAAAACCTACAGGGTATAGGGTACTCTATAAAACCTGTTGATTTACTTATGAAATGTGTATTTTCATAAATTTCAGATTTATAGTATTTTATATCCTATAATATATTTAACTACCTTAATTTCATACATTCACTATAAATAGCATGTGAAAAGTAATTTGTTAATATCAAAAGTTCTGCAATTTGTAGAATCTATTTATGCGTAAAAGCTGAAACTTATAATAAAAATCTATTGAATGCGTTTATATGATATTAAACAAAATTACAGAAATTGTAGCAGATTCTAAAATCAAAAACTTTGGAGCAATTTTCATATTAACTAGTCTTAGAAAATAAATAGAATATTTATATAATTTGGGTGCTCAGGTACATACGTACAATTATTGGCATTCTAAAATAAAAATAACAAGTGTTTCTAAAATAAAATAGTACAAATTCTTCTATAGTAAAAATTTTTGAAAGATAGTTTGCAAAATAATAATGTTAAATAAAAAGTAATCGTCAAATAAAAATAGAGTATTGTTATTTATTTTGTGTATATTAACACTGCTTTATAATATTTAATAAGATAGATATAATATACCTTAAAATATGTACTAGTACAGGTTCCAGGGTGGGTACAAGGTATGAAAACCTCATACCCATACACTATCTTGTGAAAGCAGGTTCCGTAAAATTTATACCCGGACTTATCCTATAGCCTTTAATATCCACTCGGACCCTACCCAATCGAGCAGGGTCCGGGTGGGTACCCTATACAATAGGATTACCCGCTCACCCCTAGTGTTACCTAAGTGACATAATTAGAATTATTACAAACTTGGAACTAAATTAACTAATCCTGTAGGTTTAATTAATAATTAAGATTATAAAATAGAAGATCACACTACAATCCTGTATAAAAGATAGTTTAAAAATCTAAATAGTTTTTATCATTGTTTTTTTTTTTTCCCTTTTTTTTCCCTCTTCAAAGAATGATAGTTTTATTTCCACAATGAAAATTTAGCATAAGTTTAGTTAGGAGAACAAGATTCCATATCATCTATGTTGGCTTATAGAAGCTGAATATATTTGGGAAAGGTAGAAAATCATATTTTATTCAATGATAAAAGCATCGATTTATACAATAAGTTTTGAATTTGAAAATGCAAAAAAAATCTGCTACATGCTGTGACAATATTAATTGAAATTTATTTTCCTTAACTAAAATTGATTTGCCTAATAAATAGCAATAAAACAAATGTTGACATATTCAAAGTCATAATAGTGAAAACTCCTCCTTGGCTTTGAAGCTGCACACACTAAGCTTTTGCCTCAAGAATTCATATATAACTTTAGGCAATGCCTTTGTTAGAATGTCAGCACATTGTTTTTCTGAAAAATCCACTCCGAACATTTGAGCATATCCATTGACAATAAGCCTTGCCTTTCACTTGTTTACAAAACCATTAGGATTGAGCTTAACTCTATAAACCTACTTCACATCTATAGCTTTCTTTTCTTTTTGTTTGTCCATCACTCTCATGTTTGGTTTTTTTATCATGTTGAGCTCTTCTTCATTGCAACTTCCCATTTTTTTCAATAGCAGCTTCCTCATATCCTTCAGGCTCCATTACAGCAACAATACACCTTTGATAAATATCAAAAAGGGATAGAGTACCTTTAACGGGTTCATCATCTACATCATCATTCTCCTCATGAAGCTCACTCTTATCATCACATTCCTAGCTCCAGCAATCTGACTCGTGGAATTTGACATCTCTACTAACAATGACTTTCTTGCTTATTGGTAAATAGATTCCATAGGCTTTTGAGCTTGAGTTGTAGCCTACAAAAATTCGAGGTTCTGCTTTCTTGTCCAATTTATCTCTCTTAACCTGATGAATGTAAGAGAAACATAAGCACCAAGATGTTTTTAGATCAACAAAATCTGGTCTGTAACCATACCATGCTTCAAAAGAGTTGTTTTATGCAAAGTTTTTGGTGGAAGCCTATTTAACAGATAAACAATTGTGTTTGCCACCTCAGCCCAAAATTTCTTTAGTAGCACTTTGTCATGACCTAAGCACCTTGTCATCTCCATAATTGTCTTGTTCTTTCTCTCAGCAACACTACTTTGCTGCAATATGTGAGGTGTTGTTAGCTAGTGTTCTATGCCTACATCTTGGCAAAATTTGTTAAATTTTTTAGAGGTATATACAGACCCATTATCAAATCTTATCACCTGCATCTTACATCCACTTTGAGTTCCTATAAAAGCTTTGAATTTCCAAAAGATGTCAGCTACCTCAAACTTAAGCGTCATAAAATAAATCTAGCAAAGTCTTGTGTGATCATCAATGAAAGCAATATAATACTTAATACCATCAAAAGATGGTCTTCTGATGGGTCCTCCTACATCTGTATGTATTAGTTGCAATTTTTTAACAGCCCTCCAGGCCTTATTTTGCGGAAAAGGAAGCCTTGTTTGTTTCCCATATTGACAAGCTACACATATAGAAAGCTCTTTCCCCAATCGAGGCAAGCCTTTTGCAAGATCATTTTGCTCCGTAAAAAAGTACAACGACATGATGGAAATGCCCCAATCTCTTATGCCAAAGCATTGCATTGTTATCTTCTTTATGCACAGTAGCTTGCTCTTCTTGTATTAAATCAAAGACAAAGCTTTTGTCTTTCATTTGAACCTTGAACACATCTTTACCTTCTACATCTATAATTATGCAACTTTTATCTTCAAAAACACCTTATACCCTTTTTGCAACAACCGAGCAATACTTACAAGGTTTTGATTAATTTCGAGAACATACAAGACATCAGAAATTAATTTCAAACCTATAGGACCTTCAATTGCCACTATTCCTTTTCCTTTCATAGTAATGTATGCACAATTCCAATTCTAACTCTGGATATGGTAGTGTTATCAAGCTCTCGAAAGTGTTATCGATCATAAGTCATGTGGTTCGTACAACCACTATCTGTGAGCTAGCTATCAGTGATGCTGCTAGTGGAGAAGCATGATACCACAAACATTTGCTCCTCTTAATGTTGATCTTAAACATTCTTAGCTTCTTCATGCTGCTGTTTAGATTTGTATTTTTTTTCCATATATCCTAATTGACCACACTTGTTACATTTTGCATCTGGCCTCTACCAACACTTTGTTTGTGGATGATTGGTTTTTCTACAATAAGGACAAGATGGAGAAGCTTGAGAATTGTTGTTTCTATTGTTGTCGTTGTTGTTGTTGTTTGTAGAACAGCTAGGCTTGTTATAATATTTCTTGCTCCTGCCTCCACCATAGCTTTGCGGTTTAGCTTGAAAAGCACCTTCCGCAATTGCTTCTTGTCTCATAAGCCTCCTTTGTTCTTGTGCCTATAAGGCATTCGGTAATCTAGTACCAAGAAGTCTTACATTATTGATTAATGCCAAGTAGTCTATTAGAGTATTCCTTATTGTTTCTAATTCTTTCATCTTTCTCATCTCAAATTCTCGGATCCAATTTACACTTGCATCCCTTGATTCATTCATTTCCAGCTTATTCTTTCTTCAAGAAATTCTAGATTTCAGGAGCTTTCTTCAATGCCATGATTCTGGTGAAAATTGTCGATGAGATGGTTGCAAACAAATTTGCTTTGGCTTTCGATTTCCTTTGTTTCCTCTCTTTACGAAGTTTCATTTAAGCAATTGTTGGGTTAATTGCAAGATGAGGAATTTCATAATCTTCAATAGCCTCCCATCAATCATTTCCATCAAGGTTAGCTTCCATCTTGACTGCTTACACTTGCTAATTTGTTCACATTGTGCAAGTTAATAAGTGGAGAAACTTCCAGAATCCATTGTAATTTGTTTGTAGATTCTAATCGTAAATTGGGGTTTGTGGTTGGATAAGATGTTTAAACTCTCTCAATGTCACAAACCCCTCAACATAAAAGCTCTGATACCAATTTACTGGTGAACAGAAGCTAAATATATTTGGGGAAGACAAAAAATCATATTTTATTCAATGATAAAAGCATCAATTTATACAATAAGTTTTGAATTTGAAATGTAGAAAAAATCTACTACATGCTGTCATAATATTAATTGAAATTTATTTTCCTTGATTGAAATTTAGTTGCCTAATAAACAGCAATAAAACAAATGTTCAAGTTATAACATTCAACAATCTAATACCATAGATCTTGAAGGATATGAGGTGAAGACACCCTGAATGTTATACTCATCTTCTTTTCACCATAAGATGCCACCCAATTGGCACATATATATGCTTCACAATTTGCGAAAGGAAAAGAATAAGAATAATAGGAAAATAACAAAGGTCTAACTTTAGAAATAAGAAGCCATGGTTTCCAAGCACATTGGGATGGGTCATTGAAACTTCTATATGCAATTAGAGAATTAGTCTTAACAATCACTCTTTGGCATTTTTAATGTAATCCAATTTAAGGTTTGTTTGTTTCACTGTTTTCGTTTTGGTATCTTGTTTTTTGTCGTTTTCAAACTGATATTATGGCAAAAAAAATTGTTAAGAAATAGATATGAATTACAAAAAAAAAAAAAAAGAAAAGAAGAAGATACTTTTACCCATAAATAGATTAAACAAATCAAATACAGATTAGATACATATAAGATACAGATAAAATGCAGATGCAGATTATGTAAACCCCTAAATTTTCGGAATCGGTTTAGCATAAAAACCCTAACCGGAAGTCAAATGGAACCCTAAAGGTCAACGAAGCCCTAGTTTACCGTATCAATCTAAATCCGGCATTGCCGTTTTCTTTGGCCCGGAAAAACGAAGTTAGGATAATTAGCTAAAATAGCTCGTAATAACCATAGGTTTTATAAAAGTTTCAGTTTCGCGAAATTCGGGTGTCCTTCGAACCCGATCGGACACAGTTCTCGAAAAACGTGCCCGGAAGCCCGGAATAGTAAAAATATTCCGAATATACCGTTAGACTCGTAAAAATATAAGTTTTCCAAAAATATCAATTTCGTAATTTTTCGGTAAGTAAAAATAACAGATATAGCTATTATACGCGTATTTTCTTACTACCGGTACTTTAATTGTCACATCTACTTTACATTACACTATTCATTACTATTCTACACTATTCTTTTATCTCTACTTTTTCTTACACCTACTCTTACACACTACATAACCTATAATCTTTACTTTTTACCTTTCCCATAACTTTATATCACATCTACCTTACTTATTACATCTTTTAACAAAATACAAAAAATTAAAAATCACTCCCTCTCTCCTCTCAAGCATGGCCGGCACTCTCTCTCTCTCTAATGCCCTCAATTTGTTTTAATTTGTATTTTTTTAATCACACAAAAATCACTCCTCAAAATCCTATAAATACCCCCCCTCTTTCACTTCTTTCACACCACTTCTACACTAAAATTACTCTCTCAAAATCTCTCTAGAATTTCTCTCCAAGAAGCTCTTCAAGAAGTTCTCTTTAAGCTCCTCTTCTTTAGGTAAAAGTTCTTCAAGAAGTCTCCATGTTCATCTACTTAGTATGAGCTTAGTGTATGTTTTCTAAAACCATGAAGGTTAAGAAAGCAACAATAGGTTCATACTTTGTTTTTGTTCATAACCACAATTCCTTTATGTTCATGTTTCCTCTATATAATTATTATGTTTTTCTTATGTTCATAACTATCTACCATATCTATATAGCTATTTAGAGCATATAAGCTCATAATCTTGCAATTTATTTACCTTTTATGCAATTTATTTACTTCAATGCAATTTATTTATTTCAAGTTGTTCTTAAGACTAGTCTCTAGTCTTAGACTTGTCCTCATCAAGTCAAAACAAGATTTTCTTCTTTCATTTTATTTCATTATGGGACTAGTTTATTTCTTAGTCCCGGGAGCCTTGAAAAAGCTAAGACTCCAATACTTGACTTATTATTTATGATTTATGTTATTTTGTTTATTATTATTCTCATAATCATGTTCATTTAGATTGTTGTCAAAGGTTTTATTTTCTAAAGTTAATTAAATAAAAGAAGGCTTTTTGTCACTTAGGAATAAGTTTATGTAAAGTATAAAATCAACACAAAACAAACTCATTTCTTTTCATGTTACCAAAAAGAGAACACAATAATTTTATAAACTACTTTTGCCTTACAAAGATACTAAAATCTTTATTATTTCCACCTTGTTTTTCAAAAGGAGATATTTTTGTTAAAATGGTTCTTTTCATAAGAAAGAAAATAAGATGGATGATTTAGGAAAATTTTAAAGGCAAACTAAATAGGCAAAGAAAAATTTATAGTTTAAAACAATAAAGTTATTTCTTTTCAAGTTACAAGAGGAAAATAATAGAATTAGAGAAATTAGTTTTTCTACAAAAGTCCTTAATTGTTCCACTTTTTTTTATAAGAAACAAATTTTCATGCATGGTAATTTTTGAAATAGAGACATGAGAAAAAGAATGAGAAATATCAAGTAAAGATTTTTGCCAAAACAAGTAAACAAAGAATTTACACAAGAAAATAAGGAAAAGCATATTTCTAGAAAAACTTCAAAAATATTATTAGTGTAACTTAGGAAGTAGAAAATTTATTTTCAAAAGTCACTTAGAAAAAGATAAATAAAACCAACATAAAACATTTTGAAAACAAAAAAACAAGGTATTCATTTCAAAGAAAAAACAATTTCCGAAAAGCTTCAAACCGACATTGTTTTACTTAAGAAAAATAATTTGGACAACAAGACATTGAGCATGCTTAAGTATGAGTTATATAGTCATAAAAAGAGAATTTTTCAACTATATAGATAACTAAGTATTTATCAAACAAATTTTGATTTCTTGAACCAAAGTTGTTTTACTTGAAAATCCGTGGTGAATTTTGTCACCAGTTTTTCGGAGCCTATGTGGCTTTGTTTGTGGGAAATAATTTTAGAAATGGGTAGATCTTTTCGAGTAGATAGAAATCGGTATATTATATGCGCGATTCCGAGTTAAAATGACCAAGTTATGGCCATTTTAAGTTGGAACATTCTTCATACGAACTTTGACGTTCTTTGACATTGTTTTGTCAAAATTCAAGAAATCTTCAAGAAAAACTCATTATGGGTATTTTCTTTGGTTAGGTGAACCCGAGGAAGGATTTCTTCACCCGAGGACTATTACGATTAGTGGAGTGTGTGAACGACTCATCCGCTTAGAAGAAGTAGACGTCAATGGCATCGTGAGTTATTTCCCGTTATTTTCATACTCTTGATTGTGCTTGTAAAATTAGTTGCACTAGAATTTAAGAAAAATAAAATGGAAGTGTATGATAATATGTTGAAAGAATACTAAGTATATCGAAATTCGACTTGTTTGTAATAAAGTTGTATGTGAATTAGTATCTTGAAGTGTTTGAAATTGATTGATCACTTGAAGGAATTTAAACGTAATTAACTAGACCTTAACTAAAGAAATTATTCATGCACTTCATATGTTGAGTCGCATTGCATTCACTACTATACAATTGGTGGGACAAGTATAATAGTGGTGGTAGACAGAACCGTATATCATGTGAGTGGCTAGTAGGAGCCGGTAATAAACTACAAGTTTGATGGCTAGTAGGAGCCGTAATAAACTACAAGTTTTGATGGCTAGTAGGAGCCGTAATAAACTACAAGTTTTGATGGCTAGTAGGAGCCGGTAATCAACTACAAGTTTTTGATGGCTAGTAGGAGCCTGTAATAACTACAAGTTTTTGATGGCATATAGAGCCGGTAAGATCTATAAAAGTGTTTTTCAAAAGTTGTGGCTGTAATTGGCCTGAATCCCCAACCCCGAATGAATGGCGTAAATTCATTCAACATATTCCCGGAAAGTCATATGTCTTGTATGCTCACGTGGTTGTACATTTCATATGTTTGAATAATAAACTTGATTGATAGATTTTCTTCGAGTATGAATTTTGGGAAGTACTCACTAAGCCTAGTAGCTTATACCCCGATAGATATCTTTTGCAGTTCCCTTACCTATGGTTAAGGCCACGTGGACCATGCGGGCAGTAACCCCTTTTGAACTTTGAAATCTGAATAAAGTATAGCTTAGTATTAGCATGTTAATAAATTGGTAATTTAGGGAGTTGTCTTTAAGTTTGTAAAGTTTATACCATGGACAAATAATTATGTGATTCTTCTTTTCTTAATATGTTTTTATATCTCCTTAAGCTTCATTATTCCATATATAGTCCTCTAAAATTGTGAAAGTAAGCCTTACACTTAATATAAAAGCTTTTGGAAATGACTAAGGTTGTCATACTTAAGCTTTAATGTTGAGTGTGGCGGACTGTCACGTTTAGGGTACCCGTTGGGGCGTGACAGATTAGATACTAATAAAATTTAGATGCAAATAAAATATAGATGAAAATTAGACGATCTAAACAAACCCTAAATATATTTTTCGCTACTGTCACAACATCTGTTACAATTGTTTCTTTTACTATAACTACCTTTGATTGTAAACCCTTGAAAATTTTCCTAATTCTTAGAAAATAATCAAAAGTCTAACATCAAAACCAAAACTCTGAAAATCGACCCAAGTTAAAACCAAATTCTAAATAAGATCAAATACAAAATCTTAACCTTGAGAAAAAGAGAACCTTCAAAACAAAATAGACAATCCAACAATCGATTTATTCAATATCCGTACACCAATCAAATCATCTATCCAATTTCTAACACACATATCAAGATGATATATTCAAATAACGCTCGACAACAAAATACTAAGACCTTAAATCCTTCGGTGAATTTTAGAATCAAAATTTTTAATTTTCACCAAAAGTCAAACTGAGTCAACTTATTACCTTAGACTCGGTTAAACGATCTCGAGAATTAAAAAATATAAATAATCACATATAAAATGAGATAAAATAAGATATTGAACTAAAAATATAATACGAACAAAACCCCAAAATTTCATAATCTTACGAATAACTCAACAAAGCCGAAAGTCAAACCGAAACCCTAACAGCCAACAAAGTTTATAACAAACCTTAGTGTTAAGATCCTGCAATCCATCACTCTTAAACCCTAAACAACGAAATGGAAATATAAGGTTTCCAAAAATACCAGTTTTAGAATTTTTCGGTAACTAAAAATTATATATATTGCATTTATACACGTATTTTTTATTACTACCTGTATTTTATTTGTCTAGTCTACTATTCATAGTACTATTTCTACTATTAATTACTATTCCTCTATCTCTACTTTTTCTACCACCTATTTTACTATCTATACACCTATTTTCTTACGTTTTACTTTTCCAATACATCTCTAATCGAATCATATCTTACACATTACTTATCTTTATTACAAAATATAAATTAAATCATTTTCTTTTCCTTTTCCAATGAAAACTGGCACCTCCCCTCTCTCTTTCATCTCCATCAATTTTCTTTTTCAATTTATTTTATTACACATAATTTCCCTCCACGTTTATCTATAAATACCCCTTTTACCTCCACTTCTTTCACACCTTCATTTTACATAACAAAACTCTCCCAACATCACTCCATAAATCCTCTCTCCAAAATTTCTATCTACCAAAACTCTTTTCCACAAAATCCTCCTCTATACATAAACTATCCACTACATACTACCAACCACATGATATCCCATTCATCTACCATCTTCACACCACAAAAAAACTTTAGGTAAACTTCTTTCAACCATTTAGTTTACCCAAGTCATGTAACTTAGCATGACCATGGTGTTGTTTTGAAATTCATATGAGTAGTAAAAGCAAACAACATGTTCATATTTTGTTCATGCACATGCCAAGAAATTCCAATTTTATTATTTTGTTATTATGACTATATATGTTGTTATTATTGTTATTATGTTTCTAATCTAACTCTATACATATATACTATATATATGTTGTGTATATATATATATATATATATTAGAGCCTAATGCTCACTAACTCTTACTAACTTGCTTTTACTATCAATGCTTCTATTATTGCTTTTTCTTTTATTTCTTTTTCTTTTCATTTTAGGACTAGTTTATTCTTAGTCCTAGGATGCCTTGATAAATCTAATGCTTCCAATGCTTGACCGAGATATATTGATGAAGCTAAGATTTTCAATACTTGATATTATTACATTGCTTATTATTATTATCTTGCTTCTTACCTTTTTTATATATATTTTCATCATTTTCAATTACATGCTCATATACATGCATCCTCATGATGATATTGTCTCATCAACATTCAAAGTGGAATTTTTCTTTAATAGAGGAATTTGAAACTAAAACTCTTTTATTATGTAACTAGTCACTAAATAAAGAAACTTGTCAACAACAACTTACAAAATGTATTTTTACACCTTTTTCTCAAACTTTTCCCAAAGTTTTCCTAAGTATCAACAAGGATAATTTTACCAAGGAAATAAAGGAAAAATGAAACCAAACTCTCTTTACATACATCAAGATTTTGTTATCACCCACCTACGAAAAATTATTTCTATAACTTCTTTTCAAACCCACAAAAACTTTTCTTAAATAATAATAAAAATGATTTTTCTCAAAGAAGTTAACTAACAAAATAAAAATTTTCTTTTATTATAATGAGTCACATAAAGTTTATTAAAACTCAATAATAATAATTATTTGATAAATAAACTTTTCTCAAAAAGCTTACTTGTAGGAATTTTTATCAAAAAGTAATAACTAAACTAAGTTTTTATAAGTTAAGATAAAATCAACTCATTAAATTATAAACTTACTTAAAAAAATAAAAGTTTGCTAAGGTTTCTAAATGATAAACTCATCTTCAAAGAAATAAAAGAATATAAATAGTAGAGGTCTCCAAAATAATAGATATTATCAAAAACTTAAGAAAATATTAAAAACATGATTTCCTTCCAAGTAAAATTGGTCAAAGAGTTAAAAGACCAAGTTTTAGAAATAAAGCTTATTTTTAAAGAAGTTGGAAAATGAAAATATAAAAAGACTTGTTTATCAAAGTCATTTCTTTAAAAGAAAATATACACAACTCAAATTATTATAAGTTATCAATAACTTAATAAAACTCTTGCAAACTTCATTTTTATCACTAAAAGTAAAATTTATAAAAGAGCAAAGCTAAGAGAAAATTTATTTTAGAAAAGAAATTAGAAAAAAAAAAAGAATATACTTATAAAAACTCAAGAAATTATGAAATTCTTAGGAAGGAAATTGTTAAGATACAAGTCTTAAACACCACAAGACATTGTTTTACGAAATATAATCGTTAAGACAACACCATTAGAATCTTAAATATAATATGAGTCTATATATACATTCAAAGGATTTTTCCAACTATACAAATATCTATATTTTGATACAAGTATTTTTGGATAAAAAAAAGTTTGCAACTTGTGTTTTGAAAGCTACAATTTTCATGATGAATCTATACCCTACAGTTTGGAACCCAAACAATCTTATATGATAAAAATAACCTTAGAAATGGATAGATCTTTTTAAATAGATAGAAATCAGTATATTATATGCGAAATTCCGAGTTAAAATGATCAAGTTATGGCCATTTTAAGTTGAAATTTCATTCCATGCGATTTTGACTAACATAGTAAGATAGAATTATAAAGTTTAAGTAGAATTTCTACGAAATACTCATCCCGGGTATTTCTTTTGTCTAGGTGGTGAGGAATACGAGATTTCTCTTCCTGAGGACTACTACGACTAAGAAGATTGCGAAATGGACGAGTGAGTTATTCCTCTTAATTTCGTTACTTGCTTGTGCTTGTAGAATAGTGGCATTAGTATACTAAGAAAAGATAAAAATGGGCATGTATGGGGAATCCAGGGATATGTATATATGTGATTCTATGCTTATGTGTGAAATGTGAATTAAGAATATCGCAACTTTAAATTGTTTGTTAAGTATTTTGTCTACCTGCATTTATGCTTGCTTATTGTTTGCAAAATTGTTTGATCGCCCCTAAAAAACCTTAACAAGGTTTGGCTTAACAAAAATAAAATATTCACACATAGCATTCATCGAGTCACATCAATCTCGAAAGGTTGCTACTAGGGATGTAAGCGGGTGGGTTTTTATAGGGTACCTAACCCCCTAACCCGATAAATACCCTATAGGGTATTACCTTATAGAGTTTGGGATGGGTTTTGGGATCAATAATAAAACCCTATAGGGTTTTGGGATAGGTTTTGTGACAAGCATAAAACCTGTTGGGAAACCCAAACCCGTTTAAATATATATATATATATATATTATGTTTACCTCAATATCTGAAATTAATCAACTGTGCTCCATTAATTATAAAGCTATTTTTTTCTTTTTTTTTAAATCATTTAGAAAAAGTAAAAAACCCTAGACATTAGACTAATATTTTATTGTCTCCAATTTTAGTCTTGGTCTTGGCTCACTCTCATCAAATTCAAGCCTCTCACTCCCGTTGCCATACTATTTTATTCAATTATTTTCTTCTCATGAAAATGATTGGGATTTTATAAAGAGGATTGCATAAGTAATGATAAGAGTTTTTTTCTTGGTCTATAAAGTGGGAACGGATCGGAAATAGAAAAAGATGAAAAAAAAACATTTATAATGATGTTTTTAAATATTTTATTATGTAATGATTCTAATTTTATATCGGGTTTCGGGTTCGGGTTTCGGTACCCTATAGGGTTTGTCTAGCGGGTTTTGGGTTCATGGACAAAAACCCTATAGGGTTTGGGACAGGTTTTAGGAATCCTCTTGTGTATCGGGTTCGGGTTTGGGTTTTAGTATACCCGTCCCGGTTACATTCCTAGTTGCTACTCCTACGCGAGAGTTGGATTGGTTGTTATTGTGCCGGGACACGAGTCATATTTCTTCCTAGAGAATCCAAATCGCTCCGAGAATGCGACTCTAGGTTCGGAGCTGAGTCAACCGAATGCTTTGAGCGGGGCTTGAGGACTAGCAGTAGAAAGTCGAGAATCTTCATCAACAATTCCCTAATCTTCGATACGGAGGGGTAAATCCATTATATATATGGTTTTTAGATAACTATATATATTTGTGTAATCACGGGATTGTTGCATAGCATGCATAACATATGCGTGAAAATTTAATTGGACTTGTTTGAAACCATGGTGCTACTGAAAAGGAATACCCTACTAAGCTAGTTGTAGCTTATACCCCCATAGATTTTTGTTGAAACAGGTATACTTGTGGCTCTATTCAAGGATCATGATGAAAGAAGTCATAGATAGATTTTAAACTCTTGTTGAGGCAATGGGAACATAGGATGAAGTTATTTTGTAAATTCCTTATATGTAATGTATGCTATGTTAGTATTTTTGAGATTCTTAAAGGAATGTATTTATATAGATTTGAAGACAATAGCGGGGTATGCCCCTATGATATGTAATCAATCATGTTTATGTTTTATGATAATATTCCCTTTGTCTTGTTACTTGATCGTTATCAATGTAAATTTTGCTATTCCAATATGTGCCCTTGGTTGTGATGTACGCCTTGTACATGATATGGAAGCCTTTGCGTGACTAAGGTAGTCATTCTTAGGCTTTAGTATTGTGTACGGCGGACTGTTATGTTTAGGGTACCCCTCGAGGCGTGACATTGATTGAGCAAGGGTTCACTTGTACTACTTTTGGCCAGTGTAAGCCCCCGAATTTTTCGATAATGGTTTTGGAAAACTAAATCGAAACCCTAAAGTTTGATCCAAATTGAAATTGGACCTTAAACAATTTCGATCACGGAACTTCATAAGAGAATTTTCAAAAAAAAAAAAATAGAAAGTCCAATAATCAATCCATTCGGAAAATCCATGAAAAGGTCCGCTTATCCGATCCCTGAGTTAAAATGGCAAATATGGATTAAACCCAAACCCTAGTCAAACCGGAGTTCAAAAGTCAACAAAGACCAAGACAATCAAGCAATTTCAACTCCGGCAATCCCGCGTTCTCAAACCCTAGAAACGAAATTAAGTTGGTGGCTTAAAGTAGTTGTAATAATATAGGGTAAATAAAAATATCAGATTTACGAATTTCGAGTGTCCTTCGGACTCAAACGGGATCAGTTCTCGAAAAGCATGTCTCGGAGCTCGGAATATTAAAAACATTTCATTAACATCAAAAGACTCGTAATTAAATAAGGATTTCAAAAATATCAGTTTTTAAATTTTTTGGTAACTAAAAATAATAGATATAACTCGTTTACGCGTATTTTTATTACTACCGATCTTTTATATGTCTAGTATACTATTCATAGTACTTTTCTACTATTCATTACTATTCACCTATCTCTACTTTTTCTTACATCTATTTCTTACTACCTACATACCTATTTTCTTACTTTTTACATTACCAATACAACTTTATTCACATCAAACCTTACACATTACTTCTTTTCATTACAAAAATACAAAAATTAATAAAAACTCTCTCTCTTCCTCCTACAATTGGCGCCGGCCTCCCTCTCTCTTTCTCACTATTATTTTCTTTTTAATTTATTTTATTACATCCAAAATTCACTCCAAAAATTCTATAAATTCCCTTCCTCCTTCATTCACTTTCACACACTCATTTTACATAACAAAACTCTACCAAATACTCTCTCAAAACCCTTCTCCAACAAATCTCTCACAAAATACTCTCTACCCATTTCCACTCTTCAAGAAAAATATCAAACAAAAACCCATTCATCTCTTTCAAAACCTTCCACTAAACCTTAGGTAAAATTCTACTTAAATTTCTTCATCATGTTCATACAACTTAGCATGAGCTTAGTATATGTTTCTTAGGCTCATATGAGTTAAAAGAAGTAACAATATGTTCATGCTTTGTTTTTATCCATGTTCCTATTTTACATTATGTTATTATGTTGTTGTTTTTATTGTTGTTATTTTTGCTCTAATCTAACTTATATACTATTATGTATACTATATTATATTATATATATATATTAGAGTATAAGCTCATTTGTTTATTTCCAAGTTTTGCAATTTATTTATTTACTTATTCTATGCAATTTATTAAGACTAGTCTTTCTAGTCTTAAACTTGTCCATATCAAGTCAAAACAAATTTCTTTTTTTCTTTTGGGACTAGTCTATTCTTAGTCCCGTTGCCTTGATGAAGCTAAGGCTCCCAATACATGATCGGGATACCTTGATGAAGCTAAGGTTCCCAATGCTTGATTATTTATTTATGTTTATTTACTTACAAGTATTTCTTTCTTTCTATCTTATTATGTTTTATGCTTACTTTTACACAGCTACATATTCATGCATGATTATAATATTGTTGTCTTAAGTAAAAATAAAAATGGGTTCTTTTTTTTTAATAAAGAAAAAGTAAACTAGATTTCTTGACAAAAGAAATTTTAACAAAAAATCTAAGTTTTCTTTTCTAACAAGCTCTTTTCGGAATAAGCTAATCATAAATTCTAGAAGAAGTAATTATATAGATTTCTTCAAAATAATAAAAAGGAACTCATTTCTTTTAAAAGCTAAATACTCTATCAAGATAAGAATTTTTAGTCTTGAACTAAAGACTTGAACTCAACTAAACCTTTTAATAGGTTCATTTTAGACTTTGAAAATCACATGCTATAAAAGCATCTTCAAAACTTGAATTTTATAATTGTTATTATCTTTTCAAAATTAAAACGAAGTTTTACTAAGTTCTAATGTTAACAATTCCTTATTAGGAAAAGCTTTTCTTATAAACTTGTCTAAAGAAGTTATTCTACCATTTAACAAATATTAAGAATAAAACAAGTTTTTCAAACTACGATAACATCGATTCACTATTTTGAAACCAACTTAAAAAATAAAATTTGCCGAAAAGTAAAGTTTTGAAGGTATGTCTATTTTCTAAAGAAGAGAAATGATATAAAATAAAAGTAAAACATACACAACTTCAAATATTTTGAAAAGCTTATTTTTAATCACTAGAATAAAGTTAGTAGATAACTTAAAGAACCAAAATTTTTTAAAACAAATTTTAATAAACATTTACTCGTAACAACTCAAATATATTTTTATTTTCCTTCAAACAATTCAAAAAGAAGAAATTTTCAAAAGTCGTGTCTTTTAAATCCTTAAAGACAAATTGTTTATGAAATATCAATATTAAGACAACACTATCAAAATCATGCATACATTGAGTATAAATATATGTTCAAAGGATTTTTCAACTATATATATATATCCATATATTTTTCTTAAGAATTTTTTTTTAGTGAAGTAAAGTTTGAGAAAATCATATTTTGTAAACTATAAATTCGTAACTATTCTGTACCATGTTAGTATGCAACCAAAATGTCTTTTTATGATAAAAAATAACCTTAGAAATGGATAGATCTTTTCAAGTAGGTAGAAAACGATATATTATAAGCGTAATTCCGAGTTAAAATGACCAAGTTATGGCCATTTTAAGTTGGAATTACCTTCTACGCGAATTTTAACGATTTTATGACATAGTTTTTTATAAGTACCATAGAATCAATAAGAAATACTCATTATGGGTATTCTTCTTAATTAGGTGAACCCGAGGAGGAGTATTCATACCCGGAGGATTATTTTGATTAGTGGATTTACCGATCGACTCATCCGTAAGAAAGATAGATCCTCATGACTAAGTGAGTTTATTTCCTACTTTTTACGTACTTGGTTGTACTTGTAGCTAGAGGCACTAGAAGTAGGAAAAGATGAAAATGAATCGTGTATGATAATATTGGTTGAAAGAATATTAAGCATAACGAGGCATGAATCGTTGTTAATTAACTCATGTTTTGCTATTATTCTGTTGGATTGTGTGCAAAATTCTGTGATCACCTTTAAATTACTTTAAACATATACTATGAATTATATTAATTGATTCATGCATACCACGTAGATAATTTCATTGCATGAGCTGCTAATATCGATGAGACAAGAGTTTAGTAGCCGGGTGTGCAGTAGCCAGAAATCTGCAAAATGGGCGATAGGTGCCTGAAAGAACTATTTTGAGATGGGCGATAGGAGCCTGAAAGAACTATTTGTGATGGCTAGTAGGAGCCTGAAATAAACTACATGAGTTGGATTTTAAGTTGGGTTTTAAAGAGCCTGGAACACCTAACCCTGAATGGAGGGGTAAATCCATTCAAACATATGATTTCCGGTAGATCATATGTATTGCTTGATCACTTGCTTGATGCATTCATATGCTTGATTAATAACTTGCTTGAAATTATTTATACAAGTACCTTTGTTGTACCAGGTCCAATATCTTCTATGCTAGAAGATTTCATATACTCGAGAGGGATAATGTATTAGAAAAGCTTCTAGAAATCTTTTGAAGATCTTAGGTTAAATATCTTTTAATGTCTTATGATGTTAGTATTATTTTTTTGTTGTGAGAAAGATTAAGTTGATATTTTGGAGAATTATAGGGGAAGACCCCTAAGATGATGTAAGGATTATATTCTATTAATGATAAATTGGATGATTATTTAGATTCTTGTATGCTGTATTTACCATCTCGAACTATACGTCCCATCGGTGTCTCCTATTGTTGTGATAGATGCTTTACATATGGTGTTAAAAACTTTTGCATGACTTCGGGAAGTCATTCTTAAGTTTTAATATCGTATGTGACGGACTGCCACGTTTAAGGTACCCTTTGGGGCGTGACAGCCGTTATCCCCATGTCTATCATATATGGGATGTTTTCAGCATCTTCACAATTAAGCTTGATAAAATTATCTAAAAGAGGTTGCCAAGAAGTTATTTGAGTTTGATGTCATGTTGGATAAGTAAATTTAGATAGCATCTTTTTGAATGAGATAATAGAGCCTTTTTTTCAAAGATTACATATTTCACTTTGTATAATACCACTTAGGGTCCAGAAGCAAGAGAGTCATTGCATAAGTGCTTCTTTCTTTCCATATTTTGCACATAGTAATAGCAATATGAGAGTTGAGTAATTTCATCACTACCACCTTCACAACACATTTAGCAGCTGACCAAAGCTAATCTTCAATTCTATACACAGAGTTAGATTTCGCATAATATACAAACAATGCAAACCAAATATTTTGTGCTCATTCACAATCCAACAATACTTGATCAATAGTATCAATTTAACAACAAAAAGCAAACGAGGGATCATGGAAAATTTTTTTCTTAAACAAATTATTATTATAGGCCAAAGCATTGGTGCAAACTCACCAAAGAAAATGTTTAATTTTAAGGAACAACTTTAAGATTTCATATTAACATATAAATCCTAAGATGGACAATAAATGATGAAAAGGCTCAATTAATTTATTGTCTGTTTATTCCAAATCCTCAAGTCCTTAATTTTACTAAATACTCTCCAGCGTTGCTATACGACCAAACAACTCCATCACTTATATTCGGTTTCATAAAGACAATACTATTGATTTTTATTATCTCCTCTTCTAAGATATATTCTTCAATCCAACTAAAATTCCAAGTTTGATCACTAGAGTTTCTGATATCCTTCACTTGAAAATGATGCTCTCAGGTATCCACTTCCTTACCTTGTAGTCTTAAATTTGCAATAGTGGTACTAATGGATCTTTCAAATATTTACTTTCTTCATATGACCCACTTCCAATAGGAAATTGCTACTTCTCTTTCAGCTAGTATACTTCACAATCCCACGAGGCCCTACCTCACTTATTTGCCATTGAAAAATCCAAATTTGGAAAATAAATACTCTTTATGGCTCTTACCCAAAGATCCTTTAAACTGCTCAAGATACTTCATGCTAACTTACTCGGTAATGCCTGATTAAATCAATAAATTCTCTAAACCCCAAACTGCCATTTGATTTTGGATTTGCTAAGCTCCACCATTTTTTCCAATGAAGTTTCAGCTTTGAAGAATAACCCTCCCACCAAAATCTTGCAATCATACTAGTAACAATTTTCAAACCAACTAATTGGAAAAGAGAACATACTCATAGAATAAGTTGGTATAGCAAAAGCCACAAATTTTATTAAAAACTCCCTACCCTTTAACTTATAAAGAGTCTCTACCATCCTTTGTAATTTGAAAGCAATTCTAGTTTCGAAAGATGAAAATGCTTCACATTTAGATCTACCCCAATTTAAGGGCTCTTCGCCTATTACCCATATTGTTGATTAATATTCCAAAACACCCATGCTTGATTTGATAAAAAAGGAGAAGATTCCTTTCGAATTCCTACGGTTATGCACTTGCATTTATCACTTTTAATTCGAACCCACCATTTTCATTATTTCCAAGTTCATCAATAAACATCCTCCGCATAATGTCAAAAATTTGCAGGACAACTTGGGCAACATGGCATGGCGATTCTTGTCCAGGAGCAATGCTTATTACTTCCAAGTTCTGCCCCATCTCTGCATTGTGTTCGTTCTTGATTAGCTAAGTCACAAAATGTGCTGGCAAATTATTGTACATTTTCATGTCTTGTAGGATAAATACATGACAGAGCAGATTCAAAATGGAGAAGCATGATAACACTTCCACTACAAACTTCCCTTCGTTTCGTTGCATACCATCTGTCTCACTGTAGCATGTCAAGCGGTTCCAGAATTTTACTAGAGAGAGGACGAGACGAAGTGCATGAGGGAGTATAACCACATAAAGAACATACATTCTCAATTGTTGACAAAATTTCTACAGGACATATACATATATATGTATAAAGTTTGTAAACCCTTCAGGTCGCCCCAGACAACGCTACGTCCTAAATTGATAGGGATGAAAATGGAAAGTACACAATGCTAAATCCCAAATTTCGATATTTCCTTCCCCATAATTTCAGGGCATTGATAATCTTTGGGCAAGGAGGAACCTACTCAACTCACCCGTATATCTTACAGCGTGACCAGATAGATAAATTAAATAAAGTTTCAACTCCAGTTTCTCCATGAATTTCGTAGCTCACACTCACGAAGAAATAATTTAATAGGTAACTAGAAGATTGAGCAATGTGACTTGGACCTCTATAGATATAATAAATTTGAGCATCACGTAACTCCTGCCACTAAACCGTTAAGGATGGATATGGATGTGTAACAAAGAGATCCTTATATTTTGCCAATGGAGACTTTCACTTGCTAATTAAAGTATCACATTATCACGTATGCTCAGTTCTTTTTATGTGCGTACAAAGGAGGAACACTCATGACTTATGTTGCATTAGTACAGCATCCTTGAAGGTCATCCATATAGTGATCGCCAAACACTTCCAAGTACAAATTGTCCGTCATGCAGGTAAAAGTACCACCACAAATCTTCTTAGAATTTTTTTGGGCGTTCGATAACGCGTCAGTCTATTTCAAGCTACAAAAATTGAGAAAAAAAAAGAAAAATGAGACTACAGGAGATGGATCACAAGCTTCAAAATGCCGAAGCTGAAGACTCCCATTAAAGGCATTAATGAGAGAATCAACAGGGTGGAAAAAGAAACATTATTATATATACAAGAAGAATTTACATTGCACCGATTTTCATTCATTGTTCTTGCTTTTCTTCCTGAGGCTGAGGGGGGTCAGTATTTACAATAAGAGGTTCATTGAGATTTGCTGCCTGTTCAGCCCCCACCTGCAATTGGGAAGAAGCTATACTACTATTTAGAGATTCAATGGCTTCAGTCTCAGCTAAAGCTTTTTCCAATGCACCTTTGGCAACTTTTGTAACTACAATCATCAAAACAACTGCACCAAAAAGAAAGGAAAAGAATTTCAATTTCAGCAATCGCAAATCTCAATTGTGCTGAGCGCATGATCATCACAATTTTTCATCATGGGCCATAATGGATAAACAGGGGACAACTCATGTTGGAGCACTAGCAGAGAAAGAATTTTCGTTTATGGCTTTGGCAGTGCAGGCCCATATCAAAAAATGAAAAAGTCCCACTTCATATTCACAGTAGCCTTTGTGGAGCTCAGGAAGAAGGAATTGACACATGGAGGTCCATACATCCACGATATCACTCCACTAAAACTTAAACAAGATAGTGCTGTATAGCTCGTGGGGTGTTTACATTAGGAGAGATTTTGTACCATTGGGGAGGTTTACAAAATTAACTCTTAAAAAAAAAAAAAAAGCAAACTCTTTTAAGACTGTAATGTAAAGGGTCTCCAGATGATTTCATTAAAATACAAGCATAGTATTAAGAATTCAACTCTTACAGAAAAATAACAGTGCAAATTCATACACTATTTGGGAAAAAAAAAAAAAAGAAGAGAAAAGTCGATGCCAACAAAGCACCTGCATTGTATGTTAATATCTAATTTTTAAAAGGGCGAAAAACAATAGCTACTATGTTTCTATTCTTTCAAGGACAAAGATTAAGAACCACATAACAGGCTTGGGTTTTGAAAAGGTAGAAGAGTACTTTGGCCATTTAAACCGACTTACTGAGTTATCCAGTATCTGAATTTCAGTAAACGTAGTAATGGGGGAAGGACAGCTATTTACGCCTCTTTCCTATTTCTAGTAAAAAGGTTACTTGATTCTACCCCTCCATTCCACTCAGTCAAGTTAAACTGAAGCAGGCAGGTAATAGAAATAGGCTATCGGGTAGGCCACTGTTTTTAACTTAAGGTCGTAAACATCAGCCAGGTGAGATGCTCCAATTTAAGCATCAAGCATTTTGTTAGATATTATATATAGTAAATATAATTATTAGTGTACTAATTATTAGTAACAGCATAGTAATCAGGGAGACAATGAGGGGTTGCCAGGTGGGACTGTTTGTTTTATCATCTTTTTATCATTTTCAAACAGAATATTTATTAAAAACAAATACCAATGAAAAACAAACAGTTTTACTCATAAACCGATCAAACAAATCAGATACTCATATGAAACAGATATGATATAGATATAGATACCAATGAAACACAAACCATCCAAACAGACAAATAGGGTTAAGTAATACTAACAAGAGTATGAAATCATTTTTCTCATTTCCTCTTGTAGAAAGTGTCTTTGAGCTTTTAAGCTTGTGTTTTGAAGCAATTTTGCTCTGAGTTGGAGTGTCCCAAACCTTAATTTCTCCAAAGTAGGTTTGTAACTGCTTTATATTAAATATAATCAATATTTGAATTTTCAGGTACATATCACATTTCATGGTACCAGAAGTCCATACATAGCCAGAACAATGACATCAAGTCTTCTAAGAATGGCCAGTACCCTTTGTCATCTTCCAAACATTCAATTTAGTTCCTACTGAAAGCCTTAATCTTTAAATTTTATTCTTTCCTGATATGTTCTACTTTACTCTTGTAAGTTGTAATTCGCATATCAATAATGGGACAATACATTATGAATAAGATAGAAGATTTTATCATTCTAATGTACCTGATGTTATTTTATCATTCTAATGTACCTGATGTTATTTATCAGGTGAATATATGTGTGTTAGTCAACACCTTTCCTCCCCGACTATTTCAATGACAAAGTACATTCTCAAAGGATGAAAGATACCCAGAAAAGTAATAAAATACCAACGATAATTATCAAAGCAGAGAGAAAAGAGCAACAAAGAACTTAAATGAAAAGAGCCAAAAAAATAAATAAATAAAGAGGTACGGCAGGGGGGGGGGGGGGGTGGTGGGGTGGTGGGTTTGGGGGATAGAAATTCCAGATGCTCAAAATGGTTATGACTTACTGGATACAATAAGGCTTGATATGAGTAGCACCTGCAAACATAGTAAATGAAGAACAAGTCAAGAGCATGAAAAAAGACAAAATAAGATAATGATCTTTTTCCCTATTTCTTCTTTATCAGTTCAACTTATTGTGGATTTTTCATTTTTATTTTATTTTTCCCATCATGCTGCTTAAACTGTAATGCAGCATCTAACATATTCATAAGCAACCTAAAGACATGATGATCTTGATAGATTAAATATTTAAAGATATATTCAAAAGTGAAATTTATAGTTACGTATTAGACTGCACAAAAATGAAAACTACCGACCCTAAGCAATCAATGAATGACATGAGAGATGCAGAAGAAAATACATTCTGATTAATTATTGCATCAAAAGAATACGCTTTTGCTTGGGGGGAGAGAGAGAGGGGAGAAAAAAATAAAAGAGTCATAAATAAACAGGTGAAACTTACTGAAAGGTTCCATACATAGTCCATTTTCAAGATTGTGAACATGCCTTGCTCATAAGCAATTGTCACCAACATTTAGCTATGCATAACAATTTAAGGAATTGTCTCCAATTAGAAGACATTTAAAACATCTTTCCTTCAAAATGGATACTATTTTTGAGTTCAGATATAAAGATGATCAGATCCACAAAGCAATCTACCATGTAGAGCAATTTTATGACTTCAGACAACATATTCATCATGTGAAATATGGAAAAAGGAAAGTATAAAGAATACTTCATGTTAAATGACTCTTACAATATGAAATGTTGAGAATTCACCCCATCCATGTGTAACATCTGAGAGATCCTTCAAAGTAGTTCCAGCATACACAAGTGCAAGAGTAATAGGCTGCAACCAATGCCAATAAGGGACAGTAAAACATAGTAGGATGTAAATTAGAATATAGGGGATTTGTCTGGGGGGGGAAAAAGATTTTATTCTAGCCACCTTAACATAGTAGATTCAGATTTTCACCACTCCACACCAAGCTTTAACTTACAAAATCTTAACAAAGAAGTGAATATTCAGGTATTGATACTGCTAGATTCCATTCAATAAGTAGCAACAAGCCTCAATTTACTTTTCATTTAACTTATTGTTTGTTAGTAAGTTTAGCAGCTCGCTTAGTAGTTAGTCCGAGCTTGTTGGCCTATAAATAGACCTATGAGAGAGAAAAAAGTGGAAGTCAGAAAAATCAGCAGTTGTTATTTTCTTCTCTTAGAAATTGGAGCAGACTTTGCCCTTGGAGTTGCCATTTGACAACTATTGTATCTTTTTCTTTATTGCCAAGAAATGCCCTAAAAGCGAACTAGGTGTAGCACTTACAAATAAAGTAAGTTATCTTCATAGTTAACATCCATGCCAGGTGGTTACACAAGCAATTCCATCTGCATCTTCACATTTAATCATATAACAAAAAAACTCTTCTTAAAGTTTATTTCTAATTTATCAACATCTTTACACATGACTTTACACCTCCGTATCCTAGAATAGATATACTAACCAAAAGTATGAGGAAAAAAAAAAACCTAACTCGCACTATCTACATAGAGAAAATCTTGTGTTCACTGAAGTTTTGAGTGATAAACCATGAAAATCCATGAAGTGTCATCCAGAGACAGAATTCCACATTCAGAAATAAATACTTGAATAACTTTTTTTCACCAGTCTAATATGAGACAGTGAATAAAATGTAATACGCAATGCAACCTATAATTCAAGTATAAACAAATTACCATCATGCCTAACCAGGATGCTAGGGTGTATTGCATTAGCGGAACAGGAGTCACAGAGAGTAGGTAATTCAACATGTTAAATGGAAGCATGGGAACAAGCCGAAGAAGCAACACTATCTGCAAAAAATAGCAAAGGGAGTTTCACTGCTGCCTTGAAGGATCAATCTATTACAACACTTATAAGACTAGATAATAATATTAAACCTGAAGCAAAGGAAAAAGTAAGATATCTCTTGATGGCATCTAATCTTATATATATATATGAGTCTATCTAGCATTAAATACTTTATCGGTGAAATAATTAAGGCTATCTCTAGCAAGGCAACTCAAATGTAAACATCATTATAAATAAGAAAATTGTGAAAGTTAGTAATGTAGCATATGAAATCCTGCTCATTAAGAAATAGGACAGGCCAAGTAAATGCCACTTGCTGTGCAATTTGAGGTAGGGAGAACTCTTAGAAAAACACATAGAAGTTACATTCCAAAGGCAAGTGGAGAGTAGTACTGAGTATTTAAGATAATTTAATAACAATTCTTCCTACCTCCGTTTACGGTAATTACATTTTCCATTCCATAATATGCTTAAAGGGTTTTCTTCCCGCACCTCATCACCACAAGTTTCCAGAAGGGCAACAGGGCTGAAGTAACTAGGCCAAAATTGATATGTTTCGACCACAGGATGAAAACAGTAAAAAGTGATAGCTACACACTAGCTCCTTTGAATGTACAAGACCATGAGAAAATTCTAGAGTAGACAGATTCTATATAAAATGCTATATATTAAGTTGACAAACCTTAAAACCTGATGAATCGATTGCAACTGCAACTGACTGGAACTTTGGATAATCTCTTAACTTGGATAGAACAAACGATTTTGCAATCTGTTCAAGCACATTAGATGAGTCTTTTTTGGTCATAGTAAAAGAAACCAATAATTTGGGGGGGGGGGGGGGGGGGGGGGGGATTTCTCATTAATCTTAAACAATAATTTGTAGTTCAGCAGCAATAATCTCCTCTCTATATATATATATCCTGCCAATAAGCCCAGGCAAAATTAGGCGTGGACTGATAACTCACAGTTCGACCAAGAAGAAATGCTGCCACGGCACCAATTGTGGAACCAATAGAATCAGCAACAAAGCCAACAGGCAACCCAAATAAATATCCACCACCAAGCTACAAACAAGAAAACCATTGATTTATGAGTTCCAGCCACTTTAGAAGATAACAATAGTACTCTTTTCTCCACGTAACCTTTGCACTTTCTTCAGGAATGGTTTATAATATTGTAAGAAAGGAGATACTAAATTAGAAAGCAACAATACATAATTACCATTTTCTACACATTGAAGGCTAGAAATTACCTGATAAAACAAGATGGCTATAGCCCAAAATTAATCAAGTGAAAAATGAGATTTGCATTTTCTTCTCTTGCCTTATTTAACTTTCAAAGCATGAGACACAAGGAATCTATTCCGCCATATATAAAGGCACCAATGTGCCTAACATAAAAGAATGTAACAGACATCCATAGTTCCTTCGTGCAGCTTTTTTTTCCTTTTTCTCTTTAAATTACATTTCAGATAAGCTCTTGAAGGAAGTAAAGAAAGCCA
The DNA here is from genome assembly GCA_024138025.1 of Combretum micranthum. Lineage (NCBI taxonomy): Eukaryota > Viridiplantae > Streptophyta > Magnoliopsida > Myrtales > Combretaceae > Combretum > Combretum micranthum. The sequence continues at coordinate 93,007 of JAMXBD010002069.1, read as the reverse complement.
GCTAGTATATGAATCCATGAATACCAATATTTTGGATATTGCTCATAATCAGCATCTATATACTATAGATATGTTTTTTAAGGTCAGAAGTTATATTGAAAATTTTTTACAAATAAACCAAAAGCAAAGTTAAGACAATAATTTCACACCACAATTTGTAGAGAGACAACATAGAACCAACAGTTTTACATATTACCAACAGAAAGAACTGGAGAATGATCAGAGCAGCCATAACAGAACTGGCTATCTCTGGACACAGACCATCTTGCAAGACCTACACCTATGCAGCAGTTATACAGAGCTTGTACCATATAGACAGCCCCAAGAAGTAACCTCATTACATATTAACCATTGCAATTTGTCATGAATCTCTAAACTTAATTATTGAATAAACCATTTTAGGTAATAGAGCATACAGTTAAGCCCCTTGTAAAAAAATGCCTAAAAAATAAAATCCATGGTCCCTAGATCATGATGAGCCGGGCCATTATAAACTAAATTTTAGAGGAAGTATGAAAAAAATAAAAAATAATAATAATAACAACAAAACAAATAAATCAAAACCCAAAAGAAAAAAGTTTTTACTGCACAAGCTAGATCTTCCGGCTATGTACAGAACTGCAGTGATCATGTTGGAAAAGAAAAAGATTAAAATTATCACAACATGATGGTTTAGTTATACATGTTGGTTCCATGTCTTCCAACTTTAACTATGTATATATGAATAAACTTATGTCAAGATAACAAAAGCAAGCAAGACATAAGTCCATGATATATCGGATCACTTGAGGATTTAAGCTTGTCGTAAAAGGCTGAGTTCAAACTAAAAATAGGCATAAAGGTCGAAGGATTAGGATCATGATGTCAAAACTTCCACTAAGGCCATCTTCTTGGGATCATCTACACCATGCAGGCTATATTTGGTACATAATTCCTGTAGGTTGTTTTACAAAACCAGAGATATGTGGTCCAATTATGGCCGTACGCTCTATTGGGAAAAAAAAAAACGAGCCAAATTATTTATGTATATACACACAAAAATACAGAAAGATCCACTCTATTATATCATGACTACTGCATATTGGTGACCTTTATCAGATATGTTGCCAATGCTGTTAATATATAGGTGTGGAGCTCATAATTATTTCCTTTCAGGCACATTCAGCTGAATAATGTCACTAGAAAAGAGATAGTGCTTACTGTGAGGATGGAAGCTGGAACAGCCAAAACTGTCAGGGGGACATATGCAACAGCCCTACATAGACACGATATTAATACAAGCTAAGAAAAGAATAGTGTGCAAAGTATTACACACTTTGCAAATGAAAATTCAGAGGGCAAAAAAGATTTTGGATAGGGAAAAAACAGCCTCCTCCTTTTTAAGCCAGAATCGAGAACCCAAAAAAGAAACCCTTCCACTCAGAACTATTAAAAATGCAATTCACTAGAATATACATGTTAATTTCTTTTTCCATTTAAATAGGTCACAAAGAACATTGAATTCAGCAAAATGTTTTGAGATTATCTAATACAAAGTTGTGGCTTGTCAGAAAGGATGTTTCTGTGCTTATACTTTGAGGGAGATACAGATTATCTCATGCCAATATAGACAGCCATGTAAGTATAAACAGAACTTAAATCTTGTAGAAATCTCAATATCAATTGCTCCATACACACATACATGCATGTACACACACACAAAAAATATGATGGCTTGAACTTTTGGCTGGTTCTCTCAAGAGTATAAAATTTGATGGCCTCCATTTTGCAATTATTATAACTAGCACAATGATGGATAAACTCTCAACTAGCAAAACATGTGTGTCCAATGAATTAGACTAAAACAATAAAGATGACAATTAACTTACAAGGCAAGTGGACCCCAAGGACCAAGGTCTTGTTGAACCCATAACAAGAAGTCCTTCAAAGTCTGCATGATCATTATGATGCTAAGAGGTTGAATAGACAAAGCGATATATTGATAAGAAAAAGATGCTAACTTGCTTTGGAATCAAACATAATAAAGCCATCAAACTTGTACTACTTTATATTTCAATACCTCAAATCCATGTACACAGCAGATGGGTATGCATAAACTGAAAAATTTCAAACAATGCTTCCATTGAGTTTACACCGATGTGCACTAGTCATCATATCTACCTCTATGCTTGTCATGATCAATTTAAATGGAGACATCAAGAAATCCCAACATGACGATGCAGGTATGACAGCTGGCAATTTTCATTCTTATATTTTCCGAGTTAATGAAAGTCCATTGCACTTCTTAGATGCAAAACTGTTGACAATCTAAAGTGTAGTATCCACTGAAATTCAACTTAGTGCAAGAACAACCCAAACTCACAATTTCAGAAGTGGCAAAGCTCAGACCATAAAAACTTAAAAAACAAAAGAAATCACTCAAAACCAAACAACACCAAAACAAATGTAACATAACACATTAGTTCAAAGTTCATAACTTTATGATCAACACGAAATTAAATATGAACAAAAAAAAAATGAAATAAAATAACAAACACAACTCCATACCCCGAAAAAGCCCTAAAACGGCAAATTCACAAGCACCCAGAAGAAAATTCAACATAAATATCAATACCCAAGAATATAGTGATGAAAAAAGTCGAAAATTTAACGACGCCAGAGTTAAAAAACAGACCTTTTCAACTGGGAGAGTGAAACAAGCGATTGTAACAGCAACAACAAGGAGAAGGAGGAGCGAAACCCTTAAAGCAGAGCCCCACGTAAACTCCATTTCAAAAAAAAAAAAAATCTTTAGAATCCGATGATCCAATTATCTTATCGACTTCAACGATGAATTTGATGATTATATTATCTTGGCTTGATTTGATTGCTAATTAAGTATTTGAATCTTGGCCCGCTCCATGATACAGTGTAGCCCAATTTTGCAAGCTAAGATTCGATCTTTCCAATTCTTTTCCTTTTTCTTTCTTTTTTTCCTTCTTCTTCAATTTGGTTTTTTCGGCATTTTATGTTTTTGGGTATTGCTTTTCTTTTTGGTTAATCTCTTGAGTAGTATGGTGAGGGAGTAGGTACTACTGAAGGGGTCGCTATGTTATGTTCGTGTTCTTTCGGAGGATAAGAAATGGGAAATTTCCGGTTTGGATTTTAGGGGAAGGGATGAAATGCAACCACATTTCCCGTCGCTTATCCCAGGTTACTCCGAGTGCGATGCTTTGTTGAGATAATAAAATAAAATAAAAAGGATGGAACCAAACCTCTTAACGAAGCAAATTTTTGAGAAAGGAAGCATGGTGGAAATGGGAATAAACAAATTAAAAGGATGAATAATATCTACTTTTTGCTTGCCAATAATGTAAAATAAATAAATAAAAACCGAAAGAAAATGTAGATTAATATCAGTTGTTCTTTATGCATTTGGTATGGGATAAAGAAATCAGTTTTCTCCTTTATTCATATTTAAAAACATTTTTTAGAATCAAGATTGTAAATTTCAAGATAATCCGATTCATTTCAATAAAATCATATCCTCTTTGATCCTAATATTGAACCTTCTTAATTCTTTTCACTTTAGATAGTTGATAAGTGGACTATTAATTGCAATCATTCCAAATCAAATTAAAATATTGTATATATTCTATGATTAATTCTAAATAAGCATACTTATCGATTATGGTATAGATTAGCATAGGTATCGTTTCATCGGGACTTGTAATTATTATCTACTATCTAACTATATGTGATTCAAGTGATCTTAATATATCAAAGCATCTAATTAATTAATTAACCCAAGCAAAAGCGAGTGTCAATACTTTTAAGAATATCAAGTCACAAAACTATCCCTAATCTTGATTCACTACTACGCTACTTTCAATTCCTTACAGAACATTTATTAATAGGTTTATTTAACTTTTTGAACTGCAGGAATCCCTAATTTCATCAATCTATATTTTAAGATAATTGAATTTTAACCCTATATATTTAATGGAAATATCTATAATCATTAGATGCATGCAAAATTGTATTAGAGTTCATGATTCATTAAAAACATTCAATATTTATGCAGAAAGTTTATGTAGTCTATGTCTAGATCCATAATCAAACTTCTTAATTCATGATAGATCTATCTTATCAATCAATTTGTCAATCAAATTAACAAGAATCATGCAATGAATGTAATAATGTGTGCATATTAATTCAAAGAATAATCAAAGCACATGAATAGACTTAAGAAAAGCATCAACTTCCATTAACAAAATAATACAATCTCTACATTGGGGGTAGGGGTTTCTCAAGATCTAGAGTATAGAAATCTATTTTTCGATAAGATAAGAATTACAATGGTAGTGTAATATACGGAAATATGAAGATGAAAATATAATGGATTATGATTATAACATAATATAGGATGAGTTTAAGGTCAAAAAAATTAAATTAAAAAGTTTAAGTTTGATTGTGGAATGAATGTTGAAGTTTGGATTTCTGCAATTTTTTACAAATGCAACGCCGTCATCTAGAGAATCTATGCCACTAGCATAGAGACCGACGTAGGAAGGAACAGTAGCATTTCTTTTAACGCTGGATGGAACGCCGCCAGTATACACGAGCGTTGATTTTGATCAGTGTGTTTTCTTGTAATGCTGGATGGAATGCCGCCGGCGTTGGTCATTGATTTACCGGCGTATGTTGTTGGATCAAAATTCTGGGAAATTCAACACCCCGAGGAACGTCGCCCGTGTTCGTGTTATTTTTCCCAGTGTAGAGTGCACGCCGGCAAAATAATACGTACACCACCGGCGTAGGAGCTGACGTATGAGCAATTTCTATATATACGAGACGCGAGAAGACAATTTTCGACAGAAACGTTTTATTATCTTCTTCCTTCGTAAAAGAGAGTTTTAGAGCATTCTTGGAGTTCTAGGGTTGGAGAATCATCAAGAGTGTGTTTTTTATCCAAAGTAAGTGATCTTAACCTTCTCCTATGTGTTGTATACGAATTTGTATAAGTTTTTCTTAGGGTTTTATGGATTTTTCATAAAAGTTTTTGGAGAAAAACTCTAGCTTTGTGTGAAATCCAAAATTTTGAGAAAGGATTCGAGTTTGGTGATCCAAGCAAGTAAGTAAAGTCTTTTAAACATAAAGATTCAGTAAAGGTTCATTCTTGATATGAATGTGATTGTTCTTGTTGTTATGAATATAAGGGTTTATGAGAATTATCGAGTTTTGTAGATTGTTGTGGAAAATTGATCAGTTAGACGGTGCAACTTGGTGATTTTCTTTGTTAGGTTAGGATTTCGGGAGTTGTAGCACATTACGGTTTGTTTATATCGTGTTCTTATATGTTCTATATATGTATGTTGTTGACAGGAATTTGGAGATTTGGGTTGTTATTGTGTTGTCATTATTGATTGAAGTGTTGTGGAGATTCTGGATATTTGGTTGTGGTTGAGTGTTGTCGATAAAGGATTTTTAGGAGATTCATATTAGAGTTCCTGAAACTGAGAAAGGTACGACCAATCCTTATTTATTGTTTGTGCTTGTAAGTTAGTATTACGTGTTTGGTTGTAGGAAATAGACTCATAATGAATATAATGATAATTGGCTCAATAACTTGTTTGTTGGGTGTGATTGACTATGACCAGTAAAGACCTGGCAAACAGTGATATTGATGTAGCACCCTGATGATCTTTGTGTAAGTTTGTCCCTATTGGATTCGTGCATTGAGATGATTCCGGTAGAATTAGGTGTTTTAGATTCGGGGTGTTTAGGGAGTACTCACTCATCCATATATGTATATGATTATTATTTCAAAGAGTTGTTTGATTTTCAAGGGGTCTGAGTAACTCCGAGTTCGGGATTAGAGTATACCTAATACTGGATTGGAGTTTTCATACTGGGCATCGCCGCTCATACTTATAAATTTCAAGTACTTGTAAAGAGGATATAATATATGATTTTTCTAGATATGAATTTTTTTTTTTATTACGGGGATGGCGATAGTGGACCCGACTACCCAGCTGAGAGCTAGGCTTCAGATATCAAGATTTCTATAGAAAAGAAACGTTTAGGTCATTTGAAGCTTGAGTTGGACGTTTAGGTCGGTTTCAATGAAAGCATTTTGATGTAAACAGTTTTTAGTTTTTGTTGGATTTGTTGGCTGTGTTATGCCGACTTGGATTTTATGTTTGAACCAGGAGTTTATGTTTTATGAAGTATATGTTTTTAGTTTAAACAGGTTTCGTATCCTATGAGATACCCTATGTGTGTTTGTCACGCCCCATAGGGTACCCTAAGCGTAACAGTCCGCTACATGCCATATAAGATTCCCGAATTACCACCTTAGTCTTTCGAGAGTCTCATATAGATGTAAGGCGTACCTTTACAACAATAGAGTATAAGTCCGAATGGAGATAAAAGCTTAATTTGGCATGCATAGGCAATAGGATATAATTCATGAAACATAAATAAATATTACAAATTCTAAGGGGCATTCCCCCGCAAAAGAATATTAACGGTCTATTACAGTCATCCAAGTCTTAGAAGTTTTCTATGGAAGTCTAATACAAAAATTACAACTTCTAGGGAAAACTCCTAGCTTCGGTACCTGTTCAGCCGGGCCACGTCGCCTAAGCCACAAATGGGTAAGCTGCAAAAGGAATGGACTGTAGGGACGTAAGCTAACTAGCTTAGTGAGTGTAATCTCCCATAAAAACATTTATGTCACAGCAATTCAATCAAGTTATTAATCAAGCAAGTGTATGCATCAAACACATGAGTTCAACATACATATGACCAACCGGAAATCATATGTGGATGGAATTGCGCCCTCCATCCCGGGTTAGCAGATTAACTACTACTGCGGTACTAACAATATCCCGTTTATGGTTTACGGCTAACCTACGATTATTCGATGTCGTTTATGGTTCACGACTAACCTATTATTATTCGATGTCGTTTATGGTTCACGACTAACCTACGATTATTCGATGTCGTTTATGGTTCACGACTAACCTACAAATGCTAATGCTCCTTCCCCTTGTGATATGCACATGTCAATTTAGCATTAGTCCAAGTAGTTGATTAAGCCATTTTACTTAGGCGATCAAACAATTTTTCAGACAATCCATCATAGCTAACTACACAACCAAAATTTATCACCCGGTTTCGATATTCTTAATTTGAGTTCTCACATCATCATCAACATATAATTTCCCATCATTCCCCATTATTCATATTCCATTCATTTGTCCTACATTCTAGTGCACTACTTTACAAGCACAGACAATAAATGAATCGAGAAGAAAAACTCACTCCGCCATTGGTACTCCGTTCTTCTAGTAATAATAGTCCGGAGGCAAAGAATCACCATCCACGGGTTCACCTATTCATATAAGAAATACCCTAATAAGTATTCTATCAACTTAAGACACTAAAACTCTAAGGAAACTTAGTGAAATCGGAATTCGCGTCATTTCCGAAGTTCCGTTTTAAAATGGCCATAACTTGGTCGTTTTAAGTCGGAATTTCGCAAATTTTATACCGATTTCTATCTACTTCGGAAGAGCTTTCTAAATATGAAGTTTAAATCAAGTTTTGAAAATATCTAAGCCTCGGAATTGAGGGATCAGATCTGCACAGCGGGTTTATCAATTCCAAAAATGCGGTTTTCATGAATGCATTTGAGATTTCTAAGTATAAAATGATACTAAATGTAATGGTAATGATTTTCCCTATCATGAATGTCATGATGTGAACTTTAATGAGTCTATGTTCTTATAACTTTTTAGATTTAAAGAATTTTAAAAAATAAACTTTTCTTAGAAACCATTTTATACCAATGTTTAGTAAGTGACTTTCCTACACTTGACCACACCTACATATTACAAGGATTTTCTTTAGAAAAACTCTATTTTGTTTAAAGAAATTTTGACCCTTATATTAGTTATATCCTAAGGCCTTTATTTCCTTAATAAAATCCACATTTATAAACTTTTAAGTGGGTCTTTTACTATGGGGTTTCCAAAAATCCGAATTTACAAAAGTCCATTTTCAAGTTGATTCCTTTAGGAAAAATATATTTTGTACTTAAAACTTTAAGTATTTATTATACCTATATCCTAAGGACTTCATTTATTTAAGAAAATATCATTTTTGAAGTTGGAAAAATAGTGTTTTCTAACCCTACATACATTATTACGAATTTTGTCTACATGACTTCTAGCTCAAAACTTCTATGGACTTTATTTCTTGTTTCCAACCTTTTCTTTAGTAAAAACTCATTTAGACTCATGAAAAATACTACTAAACATTACCTATTACCCATAGGCTTCATTTCTCTTATAAAATATATGTTTAGAAGTTGTTAAAAGTGTTTTTGACCTAGGTTTTCAAAGTCATCCGAATTTTCATAAGTCTTTTTCTTGTAAAGTACTTTTCTTTTTGACTTCATGGACTCATCTATCTATAGATCTATATACTAGGAAAGTCATTTACTAAAGACAAAAGTATTTAAGACTATTAATGCACATAAAAACAAAATATTAATGAAACCTTAAATGCCTACATGATCATGAGTGATAAAGTGATGGATCTACTTTATCAAATGCTTAAATGAGTTTTGAAAACATAAAAACTATTTTTATAAAAGATCTTTGTTTAAAGACACTTTTTGTTGGAGGAACATCAAGCTTTGGTATGAAAGCTTCTTTAAAAGTTAGATCCACTTTGTAATGGTTCGGGATTCTTGTTTTGATATCTCATTGTCCCTACTAAAAGATCATGAGAACATAGAGTTGAAATATCCAAAATCACTTAGCCATAACAAAGTTTTATGAGTAGGAAGAAGTAAAAGTCTACTTACTTGAAGGTAAATGGAAAATGAAAAGAAGAATGGAAGTTGTGTGTATGGGGGGGGGGGGGGGGGGGGGGGGGAGGCTTGGGGAAGTTTCAGCCAAGAGGGAAAAGGAGAGGATTTAGGAGCTTTTTACACTTTGTAAAATTTGGAAATGTAAGAATGAGGGGAGAGAGAGGAAAGATAGTTATATAGGAAGTGGATTTAGGTTAAAGAAGTGAAAAAATTTTCAAAAAGAGCATGGAAGAGGGGGGGGGGGGGGGGGGGGGGGGGGGGAGGGGGCCAAATGGGCCGGTTTGGAAGCTAAAGGGGGGGGAGGACTTAATGTGATTTGTCTCTTGATTTGCCTTTGATTTGATTCTTGCATCACTTGTCAAAATTAAATAAAGATGAAGGGACAAAAGTTATGGAAGAAAGGAAGGGATTTGATTGATGGTAAGAGTTAGATTTGTAGGGTGGCTAGTAGGTAGACTAGATGGTACTTTATGAATAGTAGTGAATAGTTGATAAGACAATTTAATTTCCAGTAGTAATGAAATACGAATAAAAAGGCTATAATATATTTTTCATAAACCGGAAAATTATAAAAAATATATTTTTGAAATCCTTATTTTATTTCGGTTCAAATGAGTACTCTAAAGTATATTTTCGAAATTCTAGTTCCGGGGCACGTTTTTCTATAATGGGTCTCGGGATGACCCGGAATTGAAATTTTCTTAAAATTTGATATTTTCTTAGTTTGAAATATAATCAAGAACTATAATCAAAATTAAATTTTCTTAGAAAAGTTTATTACTTGGAAACCGAGGAAAAGCCGGAATTAGGGTTCCTAATTCTCACTCCAGACTTGAGCTATTCCGGTTTAGGGTTTTGGTTTTCGGTTCTAGGGTTTTCTTGGCTACTTGAAAAACCGGGGTTTACAGCGTTTACAGGTGATTAATGTATTATTGTGGATATTAAAGCCTTTATGTGTCTTATATAAGAAAGGACATGTGGTGGGTTGTAATGCCTTCAGGTTAGGGCGTTACAGCTTATTTGGTATCAGAGCAATAGGTTTTGAATCATATAGATTTAAGTTTTGATTCGTTAGGATGGTGAGATTTGAGGAGTGGAGTAGAATAATAGGTTTGTTGTTTAGTTAAGTTTGATGTTGTCTTATAGATTTAAGTTTTGATCTTGAGTTGGATACCCTTATTCTAATCTTGTGGTGTTTTGTTCTGTTAGAATGCCTCCAAGGAGAAGGATTCTTGAGAAGAATGAGAATTTGGGGCAGCAGCAGGATGAGCAACAAGCTTAGAATCAGGACTTGCCGCCACCACCACCTATTGGATAGTAGGATCCGATTGATGCTGCACAGCTTGTGCAGGCTGTGAATGCTTTGTTAGGAGTGGTTGGTCAGCAGCAGTAGGATATGAGGAGGGACATGCAGATGGTCCAAGCAAACGCTAAAGCTTGGAGACAAGAGACTTAGAGACTGAATGGGAATGAAGGTAATGGAGCTAGGCAAACAGATGTGCTTAGTTTGAATAAATTTGTGGACCTGGTGCATAAGTTTGAGCCAGTACTAGGTAAGCTTCTCGAAACACATGTTGGTCCGTTAAAATAATCAAGAAGGGGGTGAATTGATTATTATATGAAACTTTTCGCCTCTTTTAAATAAAACAAAATATTGTTGAAAACCGTGAGAACAACAAAAAATAAAATGCAATATTAAAAGAGCAGAGTTAGAAAATCAGGCAGCAAATGATAGTGGTTCCGCCTTATGCGTCAGTCCACTCTTCCAGCTCCACGCTGGGGCCCCCCCGGTTGTCTTTACCAGTGGTGTTTCACTATATCGAAATTCAATTGAGAGTACAATCAAGCCACCATCTTGGTAAAGTCTCACTATGGAGTCTCCCTAGCTTAAACTCTAAGCTAATACTCAACTATAGTGATAAATAACTCTCTCACACTTCTCAAGAAAATAACAAAGCTTTGAGGATTTATAAATATATATTTCTTCTACAAGTTAAGCTCAATAAAAATATAGGAGTAAGCTACTCTTTGCGAAAGAATAAATTCTTCTTTTATGTGAATCCAAATGCTTGTACTTGTCTTCTATTTTTGCTTATGATTCCTTAAATATATCTTAATCACCAACGGCTACTTCCAGCAAATTTCGTAAAACTTCTTCTGTTTTGAACATTTGGATAAATATGACGTGATCTTCTCTTCCTAATATGTTGTTCTTTGAATTTGACTTTTAAAAGATATATAAGATGTTAGTTGTACCGAGATCTTTTCTTGAAATCCTAACTTTGGATAAACTTTAAGAAATCTTGTTATAACCACCAGAATCTTCTCTTCCGATTTGAATTTGAATGTTACCGTTCTTCACGAAAATTTCTGAAAATGGAAGAAACAGAAACTAACAATATCTTTCTTGATATAGTTTTGCAGAGATGTAATCTTCCAGGTGAATCAAATCTTCCTTATCTGACGTGATAAGCTTCAGTGGTTACAAAGATATTCTTGTCACAAACTTCTTGATAGATTTGAATAAACATACTTGATATGGTAACCTTTATCCAAAAGTTAGATTCAATATTCTTACAAATATGAAGACCTATTTTCTTGTAACAAACTTTATCCTTAATATTTTTGCTTGTATAACAAATCTTATCATAGAAAAACATCATGATAATTTTGTCACAAAATAATTCATGCATTTTGGTAAAAATAATTTCAAAAACAAATTAAAATATTATATAAGCATCTTGATGTGATTTGATCCCCATGATATTAAAATCATCTTTAGTGTAATACATCAAGTATATTACCCAAATATACTTTGAAAAAAATATTAAAACGAAGTTTTAATATCCTTTAAAAAATCGTATCCAGCTTTAAAGGTTCTGAAACTGCTTCTGTTAACTTTATCTTTCTATTGAAGAAGGTTCTGAAATTGCCTCTGACTAGCTTGATAAGCATATTTGTCTACTAACATAAATTCTGAAAATGCTTCTGACTAACATATATGAGTTTTACTGAAAGATCTGAAAATGCTTCTGAAAGATTTTCTTTAGATACCAAAGCTTAAACGAACCTTCTGAAATAACTTCTGACTCATACAACTATCAAAGGTTCTGTATAAGCTTTTGTTAAATCATAAGCTTCTGTTCAATCATACTTAGAAACAATTAATCTTCTTTTTGTTATCATCAAAATATTATTAGAGAACTTAACATTCTCCCCCTTTTTGATGATAACAAAACATCTCTATCACTTAAAAATTATTATCATAGCAGCATATAACACATACACACATACATTAAACTAACACATAGTATAGCAGAGCAGAACATAACATTATTAAACTTTCTCCCCCTTTTTGTTGTCATAAAAAATTAAACTCCCCCTGAATTGGTGCTTAAGAGAACTGAAAATATTAAAAGAAGATAAAAACATAAAGGATTTAACAATAAAGAGTTTTAGAAAATAGAAAGTTATTGAAAATACAGAACAGATCAAGTTTTTCTGGTTTGTCGAGAAGATGGAGAAGAGACTGAAGGTTTGACTGAAGGCTTCTCGGGTGTGATTCCAAATCTATGACATGAGCTCCCTTTCAAATATACTCTGGAAAATGAGCTCTAAGGAGTAGTTGAATTTCTCCTTGAACATTCTTTGCAGCCTTGATATTTTGATTTATCTTTGAATCAAGATCAGTAAACCGTGATGTGACAGATTCTCCAACTTTCCTCAGTTGATCTATCAAGTGATTAAAATTTGTGATACTATGATCAAGATCCCTTTTGATATTTTCACTAAATTCATCATAAAGAATCCGATAACTTTTGAAATCAGTGAGGAGTTTCTTGGAATCATCTTTGACTTGTTTGATCAAATCAAAGGTAGTCTTTGTCCCATTCCTTGAAAGGCTTTGAGCTTGTCCTTCACAGTATTATGGATCAGATCTTTCAACTCACCCTTGATGGATTCTTGAATCATATTCTTAAGTTCCTCAAGGTTCAGAGAACTTACTGTCAGACAATGAAGTGGTCCCACTTTCATCTATTTTTCGTTTCTTTGATTGTCCAACATTAACATCCACATCAGGCTCTGGATGTTCCTCTGACATTTGAACAGCTGGTGTTGAGGATCCGAAAGGAATGTTTTAACCCTATGTTTCTCATCAATATAATGTGATCCATCATTAGCATACACATAGATGACATATGATGAAGAACTTCTTTCCCAATTCTTTTCAACTTAACAGGTTATGTTGAACTAGAAGGTAAACTAATACCTTTAAACTCAAAGAGTTTCATCAACAAGCTTCCAAAAATCATACTTTCTTGATTCTTCCAAATTTGATCTATAATCCGAGTGGGAATATCTAATTTCTTCTTTTTCATCATGGCATATATAATATGAGCATGATCAATAGACATGGAGGTAAAGCTTCCTTTTCTTGGACATATACACTCGATTATAACTTCGTGTAGCATCCTAGGAAATAACTCAAAGTCTATGATCATTGCCTCCTTGCCATAATCCATCTCTAACCCTCCATTTACAGCAGCAAAAAGTTCATTCCTACTCATATTGACTATCTTAGGGTTAATAATGTCTGTCCTAGAAATTGTAATTTCTTGATCACAAACAACAGAATCTAACTCATTATCATTGGTAATCGCTAAATTCCAATAAAATTGCTTCACGCATTCGCCAAAAACGACTAATTGCAAAGAACACGGATTCATGCATCCAATTGGCTCTAGTAACTCATCCCAGTAAAACCCATTACTTGTAAAGTAATTGAAATCGATAAAACTACATCCACAAACCTCATTTTTGCGACGGTTGACAGAACTTTTGCCAGGAGTTTTTCCAGAACTTTGTGGAGGAGTTTTGGATAATTTCTTGGACTTAGCCAACTTTGCTCCTGAACTTGTACCCTTAACTTCATCAACCTTTTCTTTGCCCTTGGAAGATGAAGAAAGATCTTTTCTTTTTCCCTTTGATGTTTTTGAGGAATCTAGATTGGTAACAGTTTTAGGGTCTGAAGGATTTACTATCGGTGTATCTTGGTCAAAATCGGAAGTTTCATCATGTATTGTCAATGGTGTGGTTGAGGGTTTTGTTTTGAATCCTTTTTGACGAAGACGTTCGGATTTCTTGGGCGCCATTGATGTTTTGAGAGATTTTGCAAAAGAAGAAAAGTTGAAAGGATATTTGTTTTGCTAAAAACGAAATGCATGTATCATTTAAAAAAATCATTTCGTTTAAAGTTGTAGAGAACCAAGAAAAAGTAGGGGAAAATCTTTAATGTTACGTAAAGGAGGAGATAAAGCACAATTTCCAAAAAAAACTTTTTCAAAACGGACAACAAATTCCAATTTCATTTCTTATAAATTCAAATTTTAATTTTTCAAGGGGTTTAGTAAAAATGTCTGCCAATTGATTTTCAGTCGATACAAATTCAACATTAATATTTCCATTATTTACGTGATCTCTAATAAAGTGATGTCTGATTTCTATATGCTTTGACCTAGAATGATGCACTGGATTTTTTGTCAAGTTAATTGCACTTGTATTATCACATTTAATAGGTATATTTTTATAATTTAAACCATAATCTTGTATTTGTTGTTTAATCCAAAGCATTTGAGCACAACAATTACCAATGGAAACATATTCTGCTTCAGCTGTAGACAAGGCAACAGAATTTTGTTTCTTAGAGGACCAAGAAACTAATTTGTCACCTAAGAATTGACAAGTACCAGATGTGCTTTTTCTATCAATTTTACAACCAGCATAATCTGCATCTGAGTATCCTATCAAATCAAAATTTGATTTTTAGGGTACCAAATGCCCAATTTTGAAGTGTTTATCAAGTACTTGAAAATTCTTTTTACAGCTGTTAAATGTGTTTCTGTTGTGCACTTTGAAATCTCGCACACAAACATACACTGAATAATATATCAGGTCTAGATGCAGTCAAGTACAATAAAGAACCAATAAACTTCTGTATAATTTTTCATTTACCTTCTTTCCATTTAAATCAGAATCTAACCTTGTTGAAGTACTCATAGGTGTTGCAGCTCCTTTACTCCTTCATATCCAAACTTCTTAAGAATTTGTTTAGTGTATTTTTCTTGATATGAAGATTCCTTCTTTAGTTTGTTTAATTTGTAGCCCAAGAAAGAATGTCAATTCACCCATCATTGACATTTCAAATTCTGCCTGCATTTCCTTAGCAAAATCTTGACAAAATATTTCATTAGTAGAACCAAATATAATATCATCTACATATATTTGGACAATCAGTATGTCTTGTTCGAAGGTTTTTAAAAACAATGTTGTCAATTGTACCTCTTTGAAAACCTTTTGAAATTAAAAACAGACTTAATCTTTCATACCATGCCCTTGGGGCTTGTTTTAAACCATATAAAGCTTTATTTAATTTGAAAACATAATCATTTTTAAAAGGATCTTCAAAACCAGGAGGTTGTTCAACATATACCTCTTCTTTAATAAATCCATTTAAAAATGCACTTTTTACATCCATTTGAAAAACTTTAAAGTTTTTGTAACACGCATATGCAAGCATTAGACGTATTGCTTCTAATCTAGCAACAGGTGCATATGTTTCATCAAAGTCAATACCTTCTTCTTGTGAGTAACCCTTAGCTACTAATCTAGCTTTATTTCTGATTATTTTACCATTTTCATCCAACTTGTTTTTAAATACCCATTTAGTTCCTATTATTGATTTTCTTTTAGGTCTAGGAACAAGATTCCATACATTATTTCTTTGAAATTGATTTAACTCCTCTTGCATGGCATCAATCCAACTATTATCATTTAGTGCTTCATCAACATTATTAGGTTCAATTTCAGATAACATAGCAAAATGATTTTCAAAATCTTGTAACTTACCTCGTGTTTGAACACCAGTTTGTATATTACCAATTATTTGTTCAGAAGGATGAGCAGACTTGTATTTCCAAGCTTTAGAAGTTTCTGGTTCAGATCTTACAACTTCTAAGTACCTTCTGTTCTTGCTTCTGACTTATTTCTGAAGGTTAGATACTCCAGATATAGGTTCTGTACTAGCTTCTATTTTAGGATTGAGATCCTTTTCTTCATCTGACTCATCATCCTTTGTATCTTCAACAAACTTAATATTAATTGATTCCTCAACAATTTTTGAGGATTTGTTATATACACGATAAGCACGACTATTTAAAGAATAACCTAAAAATATTGCTTCTTCAGATCTTTCATCGAACTTACCAAGATTGTGAGCATTCTTTTTCACAAAACATTTAGATCCAAAAACATGAAAATAAGAAACAGTAGGCTTCTTACCTCGAAACAATTCATAAGCGGTCTTTGTTGTCATGGGCCGAATATATACTCGATTGATAATATAGCAAGCTGTAGACACTGCTTCTGCCCAAAAATACTCAGCAACACCACTTTCATTTAACATAGATCTAGTCATTTCTTGTATAGTTCTATTTTTGCGTTCTACAACTCCATTTTGTTGAGGTGTATATGGAGCTGAGAAGTTATGAGATATCCCATGTTCTTCACAAAAATTCATAAAATTTGAATTTTGAAACTCTGTTCCATGATCAGTTCGTAGACTAATTATGGAAACTCCTTTTTCATTTTGTATTTGTTTTGCAAATTTTTGAAAAAATCAAAGGTCCTTTTTATGTCGTAAGAACATAACCCAAGTATATCTCGAATAGTCATCCACAACAACAAATCCATATTTACATCCACCCATGCTAAGAGTTCTAGTAGGTCCAAAAAGATCAAGATGCAACAACTCAAGAGGTCTTTTAGTTGTTATTGCATTTTTACTTTTATGAGAAACAGATACCATTTTATTTTTTAAACATGTATCACATTTCACATCCTGTTTAATATTTATTTTAGGTAAACCTCTTATTATATTATTTTTAGATAATTTTTCTAATTGATTAAAATTAACATGTCCTAGACGTTTATGCCAAACAAAGATCTGATCATTCATAGATAACAAGCAACATGCATCTTCCACTTTATCAGGTTTTATCAATATATATTTTTCTTTCTAAAGCCTTCAAATAATTTTATACCTTTTTCACTAAAGGCAAAGCATTTATCTTTTTCAAAAATCATTTTATATCCTTTATCACATAGCTGACTGATACTTAATAAGTTATGTTTCAAGCCTTTTACTAAGTAAACATTTTCTATAGTATGAGGAGGCATACCAATTGTTCCAGTTGCTACAATTTTACCTCTATTGTCATCGCCAAATTTTACATATCCTTTTTCTTCCCACGTAATGCTATTGAACAATGAAGCATTTCCTGTCATATGTTGAGAACATCCACTATCAAGATACCATGTTCCTTTGATTTTAGCTTCATGTTCCTGCAAAAACAAAAAGGATTAAACCTTTTTAGAAACCCAAACAAGTTTGGGTCCTTTATAAGACAAGCTCGTTTCATTTCTTTGTTTTACTTGTTGAGTACTGAGCTTGTTTCTTTTATAATAACAGTACTTTTCTATGTGAACATGTCTATTACAAAAGAAACATGAATATGTATTATTGTTATTCCAATACCTGTTGTTTACCTGTCTCCAACTGTTTTGTCTTGGATAACTTCTGATATACCTTCTGGTATTGTATTGATAATATCCATAAGAAGGATTTTGTCTTTCTGAGTAACTTCTGATATACCTTCTGGTATTTGAAATATACTTTCCTTTTTCACTATGCATTTTATGTTCATTCTTTTTCACGTCAGATTCAACATTCACAACAGTTTTAGCATTCACATTCGGTTTAGCTTTCATAAACACAGTTTTCTTAGATGCATTTGAACTAGAACCATGTTCATATCCTAAACCATGCTTGTCACAAGATAATCTTTGTGAAGAAATCAACATGTTTAATTTTTTATCACTTTCATTGAATTTATTGATGGTGTTCTTTACCAAATTAGATAACTCATCAATTTTTACTTTCAAAACACCGGTTTCATTTTTTAAAATGCTATTATCTTTTCTTAGCTTTTCATTATCTTGATAAAATTTTTCATTGTCACGTTTTAAGATATCATTTTCATCAACAAGCAAAGCATTGGTTTGTTTCAAAGCGTCTTTTTCATTCTTAAGAGACTTTATTTCATTATCATACTTAGCAAGTTTTGTATCAGCCTTTTTAAGAGCTTTCAAAAGTTTTTCCATTTCAGCAATCATATCATCTTCAATTGATTCATCATCAGTTTCAGAAGTTACCTCAGAAGTAGCCATGAGACAAAGGTTTGCTTCTTCTTCATTATCACTTATAGCTTCTGAATCAGCTTCTGACTCATCCAAATCGCTCCAAGTTGCCATCATTGCTCGACTTTTCTTCTTGAATTTTTCAATCTTTTTGATTAAAACAGGGCACTCATATTTAATATGTCCCGGTTTTTTACATTCATAACACACAATTTCTTTCTTCTCTTTCTTTTCCTCTTTGTCCTTATAGCTTTTTCCTGCATCAAATTTGTTAGATCTATTGAAACTTTTGAACTTTTTACCTTTCTTTTTCTTCAAGAATTTGTTGAATCTCCTTGTAAGCATGTTAATATTTTCGTCATCACTGTCCTCTTCTGAATCAGATTCAACGACTCTTTTGGCTTTGAAAGCTATTGCCTTTGAACTATTTTCTGGTTCTTCAGTTGTATCATGATGTGACTCGTATGCCATCAGCTTTTCCCTTAACTGACTAAGTGTCAGCTTATTTAAATCTTGAGCTTCTTCTATAGCTGTCTTTTTGGCATCCCACGATTTTGGCAAAATTCGAAGCATTTTCCTACAAGATCAGAATCATCTAATTTCTTTCCAAGTGAGGTTAGCTCATTAGTAATAGCAGTGAATCGATTAAAGGCATCTTTAATTTTCTCATCAGTCTTAATTTTAAATAATTCATAACGTTGAAGTAATGCATTGATTTTTGTTTCCTTAATTGTGTCTGTTCCTTCATAAGTTTTTGAAAGAGTATCCCAAATTTCTTTGCCGATTCACAGGAAGAAATTAGATAAAATTTAGAAGGAGCTATGGTGTTTCACCATATCGAAATTCAATTGAGAGTACAATCAAGCCACTGTCTTGGCAAAGTCTCACTATGGAGTCTCCCTAGCTTAAACTCTAAGCTAATACTCAACTATAGTGATAAATAACTCTCTCACACTTCTCAAGAAAATAACAAAGCTTTGAGGATTTATAAATATATATTTCTTCTACAAGTTAAGCTTAATAAAAATATAGGAGTAAGCTACTCTTTGCGAAAGAATAAATTCTTCTTTTATGTGAATCCGAATGCTTGTACTTGTCTTCTATTTTTGCTTATGATTCCTTAAATATATCTTAATCACCAACGGCTACTTCCAGCAAATTTCGTAAAACTTCTTCTGATTTGAACATTTGGATAAATATGACGTGATCTTCTCTTCCTAATCTGTTGTTCTTTGAATTTGACTTTTAAAAGATATATAAGATGTTAGTTGTACCGAGATCTTCTCTTGAAATCCTGACTTTGGATAAACTTTAAGAAATCTTGTTATAACCACCAGAATCTTCTCTTCCGATTTGAATTTGAATGTTACCGTTTTTCACGAAAATTTCTAAAAATGAAAGAAACAGAAACTAACAATATCTTTCTTGATATAGTTTTGCCGAGATGTAATCTTCCAGGTGAATCAAATCTTCCTTATCTGACGTGATAAGCTTTAGTGGTTACAAAGATATTCTTGTCACAAACTTCTTAATAGATTTGAATAAACAAACTTGATATGGTAACCTTTATCCAAAAGTTAGATTCGATATTCTTACAAATATGAAGACCTATTTTCTTGTAACAAACTTTATCCTTAATATTTTTGCTTGTATAATAAATCTTATCATAGAAAAATATCATGATAATTTTGTCACAAAATAATTCATGCATTTTGGTAAAAATAATTTAAAAAAAAAATTAAAATATTTTATAAACATCTTGATGTGATTTGATCCCCATGATATTAAAATCATCTTTAGTGTAATACATCAAGTATATTACCCAAATATACTGTAATATATAAAATAATTATAAGTGATCAGTATTCACAAGATACCAGATTTTAATATGCCTTTATGTTGATGTTAAAAATAGGTTAAGTTTGATCAATTCCGTGTCAGAACAGAATTGGCATCAATTGAATCAAACTCTGTATTTTCTGCATTTGTACGCCGGCATAGAGACGACGTAGGATGAGAACAGTAGCATTTTTCTTAACGTTGGGAGGAAAGCTGCCGGTGTTCACAAGGGTTTTATCTCAACACCGGCATGAAAGCCGCCGGCGTAGGGCAAGGATTTGTCGGCGTAAGAAGGAAGAATTGAAATTCTGGGATTCAAAGCCCCGATGAAGGCTGTTGGCGTTCATGTGCATTTGCCGCGTATGGTGTACGCCGACAAGATCTGCGAGTACACCGCCGACGTATGGTCGACGTATGACCAAATTGCTATAAATACGAGACACGAAAAACATTTTCGGTAGATTTTCTTTATATTATTTTCTCCTTCGTGTAAGAGAGTTTTGGAGTGTTCTTGGAGATTTATGCTTGGAAAATCATCAGGAGAGTGTCTTTGATCCAAAGTAAGTAATCTTAACTTTCTCATTTGGATTTTATACAAATTTATACAAGATTCTTAGGGTTTGGTTGAATTTTTATATGAAGGTTTTTGGAGAAAAACCCTAGCACGTGTGAGATCAGTGAATTGGTGAATGCGAGACGGGTTTTAGTGATTCAAAATTGTCACGCCCCAGAGGGTACGCTAAACATGGCAGTTCACCGCATACAATACTAAAGCTAATGGATGACAACCATAGTCATTCAGGAGCTTTGATTATCATATGCAAGGCGTGCTTCCAAGATAGTAGGAGACTCATAGGGGTGTTACGTTTGAATAGATAGCAAAACAAGTATGAACTTAAGTAGATAATCATAAGATCTTCATTTCATCATAAATTTGTACATCATCATAGGCTCATTCCCCCGTCTTAAAGTCTTTGATCAACAATACTAATATCAAAAATAAACATATCTACCATATAAGTCTACTATAGAGATTTTTCCTAGAAGTCTATGTTCAAAATTAAAAATACATAAACTTCCTCCAAAAACTCCTAGTAACTTACACTCATACCTGACATACGGGGCTCCTCGGGGCCAACCATAGGTAATCATATTGTAATAGAAAACTATAAGGGTATAAGCATGACTAGCTTAGTGAGATAATTCCAACTATAAGACATTTCCGAAAATCAACCAAGTATTTAGTCAAAGCATATGAAAATGCACCAATTATATGAACAAGTAAGATACACATGATTAACCGGAAATCAAGTGTAGCATGGATTTAATGCCCTCCATGACAAGGGTTGGGAGGTTACAGGCCCATACGACCACCATTATCTGCAGATTTACCTGCTCCTGCTTGCCTTGTAGACTTTCCGGCTCTTACTAGCCACCATGTAGACTTACCGGCTCCTACCAGCCACCACTACCCTTTCCTCGTTTCCCCACACAAAGAAAAGTAGTGAACAAATGCGACTTATGCATATGATATGCATGAATAAATTTCAATTAAACATTTAACCATATAAGTTGAATTTCATATTAAAGGCGATCATCCATAATTTCATCATCTCAATACATAAGTCACACTTTATTTAACATATCGTCTTTCGATATACTTAACTTTCATTCAACAATTATTTCATGACAACTGTTCATTTATCTTTTCTTAATTTTCTAGTGCTTCTAATTACAAGCACAATCAAGGAAATGAACTTAGGAAAAGAATTAACTCACTCCATATCGGTGGATCTAATCAAAGTAGTCCTCCGGATAGATGATCTCGGGTCCCTCGTCACCTAAACAAGATGAAATACCCAAAGTGAGTCTTTCATAAGACTTCTATTCTTGAAGTTTATAATCTTTTCTTAAAATCGCGGTAAAAATCGTATAGGGGAAATTCCAACTTAAAATGGCCATAACTTGCTCATTTTAACTCGGAATTTCGCGTATAATATACCCTTTTCTACCTACTCGAAAAGATCTACGCATTCCTAAGCTTATTTTCATAAAACTAGGTCGTTTGGGTTCCGAAAAGATAGCGACCAGATTTACCACGAATTTACAAAGATTTGCTTCCCTTATTGAAAACAAAGCTCATTTGAAAAGATAAATATTTCAAGTATTTGGTAAGCTTTTGAAAGGTATATACATATATGTAATGACTCATGACAAATGTAAGAAGTAAATGAAGTTGTCTCAACTTATAAAAAGTAAGGTTTTAAAAGAGTTGGAACTTGAGATTCTATTGAAATATTCATTTTACTTTTGGAAGGATTTTGGAGTTATTTGAGATGAATATTTCTAAAATTAATCTTCTTGTAGTTACTTTAAATTCCTAAGGAGTAGTTTTATTTTCTAAACAACTTTTAAGATGATACTTTTGTAGTTTTATAATGATTTCAAAAGAATTTCTAATTCTTGATGAAAGATAAGTTTTTCATGAAATCTTTTGTTTATTTGAGAAAAGTCCTTTCCAAGCATGTTCTTGAGTTTCTAAGAAATCTATTTCCTACATTTATTTAAAATGAACCTTTAGTTTAAGAAAACACTTCTTTATTAAATTTTTGTTGAGACAAAAACATTATGTTCATGCATGAATATGAATCATAAACTATGAAAATATGAAAAGAACATAATAACTTAAAAGAATAAGCATATAAAGAAATAAATCAAGTATTGGGACCTTAGCTTCATCAAGGTACCCCGGGACTAAGAAAAGACTAGTCCCGAAAAAGAAAAGAAGATGTTTTGACTTGATGAGGACAAGTCTAAGACTAGAATAACTAGTCTCAAAAACAACTTGAAATAAATAAATTGCAAGACTATGAGCTTATATGCTCTAAATAATGTATATAACTATATAGATATATTGGATAGTTATGAACATAAAAGAATCATAAATTTACATAGAGGAATTATGATTATGAACAAAAACAAAGTATGAACCTATTGTTGCTTTCTTAACCTTCATGGTTTTAGAAAACACACATTAAGTTCATACTAAGTAGATGAATATGGAAACTTCTTGAAGAATTTTTACATAAAGGAGATGAGCTAAAGAGAACTTCTTTGAAGAACTTCTTAGAGAGAAATTCTTGAGAGATTTTGAGAGAGTAACTTTAGTATAGAAGTGGTGTGAAAGAAGTGAAGATATGAGGGGTATTTATAGGAAATGTGGGAGAATTTGTGTTAATTAAATAAATAAAAATAAAAGAATTTGATGCATGGAGGGGGGGGGGGGGGGGGGGGGGGGGGGTGGTGTGGCCGGCGCCATTTTGAGTGTATTAGGAGGGGAAATTTTTTTTTTCTTGTTATTTTGTTAATTAAAAGTAAGAAATGAAAGATGTGAAGTTGTATTGGAAATGAAAATGTGTAAGAAATAGGTGTATGGTTTGTAAGAGTAGGTTGTAAGAAAAAATAGAGATAGATGAATAGTGTAGAATAGTAGAAAATAGTGTAATGTAAAAGTAGACATGACAATTTAATGCTGGTAGTAAGAAAATACGCGTATAAAAGCGATATCTGATATTTTTAGCTACCGAAAAATTACGAAATTGATATTTTTGGAAATCTTATATTTTTACGAGTCTAACGGTATATTCGAAATAATTTTCTATTTCGGGCTCCCACACACGTTTTTTCAAGAACTATGTCCGATCGGGTTCAAAGGACACTCGAAATTCTTTAATCTGATATTTTTACGAAACCTATAACTATTACGAACCATTATGGCAAACTTTTCCAACTTCATTTTCTAGGGCTTGAGAAAACAGCAATGCCGGACTTAAGCGGTTACGGTAAACTAGGGTTTTGTTGACTCTGGAAATCCAATTGACCTCCGATTAGGGTTTAGGTCTTTAATTGGATCCAAAAATTCGGGGACTTATAAAATTAGTAAGTAAATCTCCTCTATTGTGGATTCCAACAAAATACGATTTAAAAAATCCTTATATGTTCTTTATATTATGCGAATTAGGGTTTTGGTGAAAATATTTGGTGATTAGGGAGTTTTGCGGTTCCTTGTTATTCTTGAGGATAATTGTGGAATTTGATCGGGATAGACAATGCAATAACGGAGATTTCTAAATCAGGTTGTGTAGATAGGTTGTTTTATGTTAAGTTTGATTTATCTATGAATGTTGGTGATTTGATATATGTTGATATGTTACAGGTTGAGATTGGAGTTTTGTTTGATATCGGGTTTGGGAGTTTGAGAGTTTGTGGTAGTGGCTGGTTGTGTTGTGGTTTGGTTTTCTAGTAGTTGTTGACGGTTGTCTTTGAATAGTTCAAGTTATCTCCTGAATATAAAAGGTACGACCAATCCATTGTTTGATGTATGTGCTTGTAGATTAGAATTTTGTGAATGGATGTAGGAACAGAATTGCATAATGAACTTAATAAATATTCGGCTTAATAATTGTCTGCTGGTTGTGGTTGGCTTTGACCAGTAAGACCTGGCAGACAGTGATACTGGTGAGGCACCCTGATGATCTTAGTGTGAGGTTGTCCCGAGTGGACTCGTGCTAAGATATGATTCCGGTAGAATTTAGGTGTTCAGGAATTGGGATGTTTGGGGAGTACCCACTCATCCATATATGTATATGATTACTTATTTTCAAAATCAGTTGGTTGTTTTTAAAGTAGAGTCTGAGTTACTCTAGTTCGGATTTATGTATACTGGATTCTGAACTGTGTTGTTTTGCTGGACTAAATAGATAATAAACTGTTGTATGCATTTAGTTCAGTTGCATTTATTTATACATGCTGTATGTGCATAACCTTGCTTGAACTGGATTGGATATTATCGTACTGGGCTTCGCCGCTCATTCTGTTATATTTCAGGTGCAGGTGATGATAGTGTGATATATGATCTATCGGGTTTTGATATCGTCTATGAGGATGGGGATGGCGTTAGCGGTCCTGACTACCCTGCTGATGACTAGTTATAGTCATAGATGACATAGGATGGATCAAAGAAGACTTTTTATGTCTATTCA
Source organism: Combretum micranthum (assembly GCA_024138025.1). NCBI lineage: Eukaryota > Viridiplantae > Streptophyta > Magnoliopsida > Myrtales > Combretaceae > Combretum > Combretum micranthum. The sequence continues at coordinate 68,008 of JAMXBD010002069.1, read as the reverse complement.
GTTTTTGTTCATTGAATTTTTCAGTTGTATTTGGAGTTTTATATGTGGTAATAGTTTTAGGTATGGTTCGACTTGTTGACCTGCAGTTATGTCAACAATGTCTAGTTTTATTTATGGAGATTATTCTTATCAGATGATTTATTTATGAGGACCACATGTCTTCTTTTATACCTTGTGAGTTATACAGGTGTTATTCATGTTATTTGTGGAAATTAAAGCCTTAGCGTGTCCTATTAAGAGAGGACACGTGGCGGGTTGTAATGCCAAAGGTTAGGGCGTTACAGCTTAATTGGTATCAGAGCAATAGGTTTTGAATCTGGTAGACCTAAGTTTTGACTCCTTAGGACGGTGAGATATGATGAGAGGGGTAGATAAATAGGGTTGTTGTCTAGTTAAGTATTGATGTTTAGATTTAAGTTGTATCAAGTTGGATACCCTTGTTCTAATCTATGATGTTTTGTTTGTTTTAGAATGCCGCCTAGGAGAAGAAATGCTGAGGAAAATGAGGATGAACATCAGGCTCACAATGAGAATTTACCACCTCCACCGGCAGGACAAGCACTAGTGGATGTAGCACAGCTTATGCAGGCTGTGAATGCCCTGATAGGAGTGGTAGGTCAGCAGCAGTAGGATATGAGGAGGGACATGCAGATAGTCTAAGAAAATGCTGATGCTTGGAGGCAGGAGACACAAAGGCTGAATGGAAATGGGGGTAATGGAGCCCGACATCCAGATGTGCTGAGCCTTAACAAGTTTGTGGATTTAGTGCACAAGTTTGAGCCAGTGCCGGGAAAACCATTGGAAGCTCAGGTGTGGATAGAGGAAGTGGAGAAAACATTTGCAGCATTGGACATTCCTGAGAACAAGAAGGTGGAGTATGCATCATATTTGCTGTCTGGTAGGGCAAATAACTGGTGGGCGAGTACTAAGAGGCACATGCCAGGGATGATTACATGGCAGATGTTTCACCAGGCTTTCTTCAGAGAATACTTCCCCAACATTAAGCAAAAGATGTTGCAAGATTATTATACGCTGCAGCAGGAAAGCTTTCAGTTGAAGAATATGAGGCCGAGTTACACAGATTGATGAGGTTTCTACCTGATGCACTGAAAGAAAGTGAGGAAGCAAAAGTTAGTCGATTCATCACTGGATTGGAACCGGAGATACAGTACCAGGTGAACTTGATGGATCTGAGCAATTATGCAGCGGTTGTGAACAAGGCTAAGATGATTGAGCAGGGTTTGAGCAGAATCAGGAGCCGGGAACCACAGGAATCAGGTATATCTGGGAAGAGACCAGCTGTTAATATTGTTACCCAGGATAAGGGAAAAGACCATTTGTGCAGCAGTACAGATCTGTAGGGCAGAGTTTGATAAGAGATGCCCTAGATGCCTTGGGCCACATGACTTGAGGGACTGCAAGTGGACAGAGAACGCGTGTTTTTCATGTGGAAAGTTGGGACATAAAAGTAATGTTTGCACAGAGAAGAAGTTCCACAGGTTTTCTGTTTTAAATGTGGTCAGAGAGGACATAGAGCAGTGGACTGCAAAGGGACAGTTGGGCAGAGTTTCCTATTGGACAGAGTCAGCGAGCACCAGCTAAGATTTATGCTCTTCAGAGGAGTGAGACAGCTTCTATAGACACTGTTGCGGGTATGTTATCTATACTACAGCATAGTGCCTATATTTTATTTGATACTGGTGCTAGCTTCTCATGCATATCTGAATCTTTTGTGAGTACATGTGGTTTATGTGTGGAGATCATGTCTGATGTGGTATCTGTTAGTACTCCTTTGGGTTCTGGATCTGTTTTGGATAGAGTTTGTAGATCTGTAGATATTGTGATAGAAAATAGACATCTACCTGCTGATTTGATTGTGATTGATATGGTGGATTTTGATATTATTCTGGGAGTAGACTGGTTAGCAAAATATCATGCTGTTATAGATTGCCATCATCTAGTATAGAGTTTGATTTACCTGATGGAGATCGGTTTGAGTATAAGTTAGTGGCACAAAGACCCCCAGTGCTACCAACTTATGAGTTGTGGGGTAAATCAGTTTTGGCATCGATGATAAAGGAAGATAAACAGATAGTGGAAGTGACAGATATACCAGTTGTGAGCGAGTACCCAGAAGTTTTTCCAGATGATTACCTGGATTACCACCTATGAGGGAAGTGGAGTTTGGAATAGATTTGGTGCAGGAACTACACCGATATCAAAAGCACCCTATAGGATGGCTCCTACCGAGTTGACAGAGCTTAAGGCGCAGTTGGATGATCTGCTAAAGAAAAAGTTCATACGACCGAGTGTATCGCCATGGGGAGCTCCAGTACTTTTCGTTAAGAAGAAAGATGGAAGCATGCGGTTATGTATAGACTACAGGGAGTTAAATCAGGTGACAATAAAGAATAATATACCGTTACCAGGATTGACGACCTGTTTGATCAGTTAGCAGGAGCTTCAGTTTTCTCTAAGATTGATTTGAGATCTGGATATCATCAGTTGAGGGTAAAGGCAGAGGATATTCAGAAAACTGCTTTCAGGACGAGGTATGGACACTATGAATTCGTGGTCATGCCTTTTGGATTAACGAATGCTCCAGCAGTGTTTATGGATCTAATGAACCGAGTTTTCAGAGAATACCTTGATATGTTCGTGGTAGTGTTCATAGATGATGTTTTGGTATACTCGAGGAATAAGGAAGAACATGAGGAACATTTGAGATTGGTTTTGAATAGGTTGAAAGAGGAGCGGTTATATGCCAAGCTTTCAAAATGCGAGTTTTGGTTGGAGCAGGTATCATTCTTGGGGCATATAGTAAATGGAAGTGGAATATCGTAGACCCCGAGAAAATCAAAGCAGTGGTTGAATGGCCAAGACCTAAAACTGTGTCAGAAATCAGAAGTTTTCTGGGAATGGCAGGTTATTATCGGCGATTTGTGAAGATTTTTCCAAGATTGCCAGTCCTTTGACGAGGTTGACACAGAAAGGAATTAAGTACGATGGTGCGAGAAGTGTGAAAACAGTTTCCAGTTGTTGAAAGACAGATTAGTGAAAGCACCAGTGTTAGCATTGCCAGTGAGTGGTGAGGAATATGCAATCTATAGTGATGCCTCGATTCAGGGTTAGGATGTGTTTTGATGCAAGGGGGCAGGGTTATTGCATATGCCTCGAGACAGTTGAAACCGTACGAGAAGAATTATCCTACACATGACTTGGAACTAGCGGCAGTTGTACACGCTTTGAAACTTTGGAGATTATCTGTATGGTGAGAGATGCAAAGTGTACACAGATCACAAGAGTCTCAAGTATATATTCACACAGAGGGAATTGAATATGAGACAGCGTAGGTGGCTGGAATTGGTTAAGGACTACGGCATCGACATACAGTACCACCTGGGGAAAGCAAATGTCATGGCAGATGCATTGAGTAGGAAGCGGGTAGAGAATCTGGCAGCTATGGTTACTACAGAACGGCATCTGATTGATGATATGAGGAAATTCGGATTAGAGATAGTCACAAGACAAGTAGGAACGTTTGGCTAATATGAGAATACAACCTACTCTTGTGGACAGAATTAAAACGGGTCAGTCAGATGATCAGAGTATATTGGAGATCAAAAGAAAATGGAAATGGGACGAGCACCAGAATTTTATGTTGATGATGAAGGTATTTTGCGGTACAAAGGAAGGTTATGTGTGCCGATTCAAGGAGATTTAAAGAAAGAACTGCTAAAGGAAGCACACTATTCTAGTTATTCCATACATCCGGGAGGGAACAAGATGTACCAGGACTTGAAAAAGTTGTATTGGTGGAATAACATGAAAAAGGAAATTGCAGAATACGTCTCTAAGTGTCACACGTGTCAGATGATAAATATCGAACACCGGAGACCGGCAGGAGAGTTGAAACCGTTGCCAATACCACAGTGGAAGTGGGAACACATCACGATGGATTTCGTTTCCGCTTTACCCAAGACGAAAGAGAAGTTTGATTCGATTTGGGTTATTGTGGATCGTCTCACGAAAGCAGCTCATTTCATACCTATCAAGACCGGGTATAAGTTGGAACGGTTAGCTCAGTTGTACATCAAAGAAATTGTGAGGTTGCATGGAGTACCGTATCCATTATATCAGATCGAGACACGAGGTTTGTGGGAAGGTTTTGGAAGAGTCTACAGGGCATTGGGAACGAAAGTGGTATTTAGTACAGCTTATCACCCACAGACAGATGGTCAGTCGGAAAGGACTATTCAGACCTTAGAAGACATGTTGAGGGTGGTGTTGGACTTTAAAGGATCTTGGAATGAGTATCTACCTTTAGTAGAGTTTTCGTATAATAATAGCTATCAAGCTTCGATTGGTATGCCTCCATTTGAAGCGCTGTATGGTAGGAAGTGCAGATCACCTATTCACTGGGATGAAGTAGGTGAAAGACAAATGTTGGGACCCGAGTTGGTTCAGGATGCAGTCGATAAAGTCAGTTTGATCAGACAGAGGTTACAAGCTGCTCAGAGTCGACAAAAGAGTATGCGGACAAAAGAAGAAGACCCTTGGAATTTGAAGTGGGTGAGCATGTATTGCTCAAGATATCACCAACAAAAGGGGTTGTCAGATTTGGACTACGAGGAAAGTTAAACCCTCAATACGTGGGACCGTATGAGATATTAGAAAGGATAGGTGGCATGACTTACAGATTGGCCTTACCGCCTGACCTAGAAGGGGTACACAATGTGTTCTATGTGTCAATGCTTAGAAAGTATGTCCGGGATCCGAATGAAGTCATTGCCCTTAAACCGTTAGATGTTCAACCAAATCTTACTACAGTGGAAAAGCAGATAAAAGTTGTTAATTCTAAAGAGAAGCTTCTGAGGAACAAGTGTAAGCCCCTAGATTTTTCGATAATATTAGCAAACCCTAAGAACTGGAAGTTGAAACGAAGCCCTAAAATTAACCTAGTTCTATGTATAGTCTAGTGAATCTAGATTTGGCGATCCCGTGTTCTTAAACCCTAGAAAACGAAATTGAAATAATTATGGAATATGGTTCGTAATAATATATGAAAGCCTAAAAATATCATATTCGAATTTTCTAGTGTCCCTCAGATCTGATCGGGATTAGTTTTGGAAAACCGTGCCTCGGAGCACCGGATAGCAAAAATATTCCGACAACACCAATAAATTCGTAAAAATATAAGGTTTTCAAAAATATCAGTTTTAGAATTTTTCGGTAACTAAAAATAACGATATAGGCCTTTTATGCGTATTTTCTTTATTACCGGTATTTTAATTGTCTAGTCTACTATTCATTACTATTCACCTATCTCTACTTTTTCTTACACTCTACCATACCTATACCTTACAATTTACCTTTCCCATACAACTTTAATCAGATCATACCTTACACATTACTTCTTTTAATACAAAACAAACAAAATAAATCAATTCTCCTCCTATTCTATGTAGAACCGGCGCCCCCCCATGTCCTCTTTCCCCTCATTTTTATTTCAATTTCAATTAATTTTAATTACACTAATTTCCACTCCAAAAATCTATAAATACCCCCCATTCCCCCTTCATTCTTTCACACAACAAAAATTCATACTAAAACTCTCTCAAAATCACTCCACAAAAACACTTTCCCAAAATCTCTCCCAAGTTTCTTCTTTTCTTTAGAAAACCAAGCCCCACATAATACTACAACCCATTCTTTTCTTCTTCAACCAACACATAAACTTTAGGTAAAAGTTTCTGATATTCTCTCATCATGTTCATATAACTTAACATGAGTTTAGTGTATGTTTCTTAAACTCATGAGAGTTAAAGAAGCAACAATTTATTCATGTTTTGCTTTTGTTCATGTTCTTATTTTCTTTATGTTACTATTATGTTGATATTGTTATTATTTGTTTCTAACCTAACTTATATAAGTATTATGTATATTAACATATATATATATTTATTTAGAGCATATATGCTCATTTATTATTTATTTATTTTTAAGTATTGCAATTTATTTACTAGTTTTATGCAAATATTAAGACTAGTCTTTCTAATCTTAGACTTGTCCATATCAAGTCAAAACAATTTTATTTCTTTGCTTTTCTTTTTCTTTAAGACTAGTCTATTCTTAGTCCCGGATACCTTAATGAAGCTAAGATCCCAATACTTGACTTTACTTTTATGTTATTATTTTATCTTGTTATATTGTTTTATTACCTTTCCATAAAGTTACATATTCTCATTCATGCATGAATATGTTGATATTGTCTCAACCAAATGAAAATGAGTTTTCTTAAGTAATAAAAAAAGAACTCTCTTTAAAAATAAATTTTATCACATGAGAAATTATTTTCCATAAAGACTTAAAGTTTATCTTAACAAATATTTTTCTAAAGCTAGACAAGTTTAGCTCAATTTTAGTAATAACACTATATGTGATTTTATCAAGAAATACATAAAATTATTATGAACTCTCTTTTAAACCAATAAATAAGAAAGTTTCTTTAAACTTAATTCCTTATTAACCAAAAGTTTTCTTAAACACATTTATCCAAGTTTTCTACCAAAACTTACAATACTAAAGCTAGTCTAATTTTACAAAATTATCAAATAACCTTTCTAAAAATAAAAGCCTTACTTAGGAAATAAAAATAATAATAATAAAGGACTTATAAACTATAATGTTATTCTTTTAAAGTGGATATAACCTAGAAAGATTTTTTAGAACATATAACCATGAAATATTAGAAATTGCTATGTTTTTCAGACAGCTAGAATATAATTTATGGGAATCTTAAAAGATTAAGAATCCTTTTTGAAAAATCCTTAGGAAATTTTTCAAACACAAAACTAATTTCTTTTCAAGTCTTAAGCTTATCTCACTTTTAAGACACATTGTTTTACAAGATCATTATTGAGATAACACCACTAAATTCATGCATATGGGTTGAGTATATATATGTATTCAAGGGATTTTTTTAACCAAACAATATATCTATATTTTTGAACAAGAAGTTTTTGAATAAAGAAGTTTGAAAACTCTATTTTTGGAAATTCGTATCAAATCTGTACGTTACTATTCCGAGACCTAAATAACTTCTTTTGATAAAAATAACCATAGAAATAGATAGATCTTTTCGAGTAGGTAGAAACGGTATATAATATGCGAAATTCCGAGTTAAAATGAGCCAGTTATGGCCATTTTAAGTTGGAATTTCCATTTCATACGATTTTTTTACGAATTTTCTAAGGTAGAATTATAGAACTTGGATAGATCTTGGATGAAATACTCATGTTGGGTATTTCTTTTGGTTTAGGTGTCGAGGACGAAGATCTTCCCTTCCCCAAGGATTACTTAGACTCCTAGAAGAAAGCTATGGACGAGTGAGTTTCCTTTACGCTTATGTATTCGCGCATGTGCTTGTAGAATAGAGCACTAGATGTTAGGAAAAGATAAAATTGATATGCATGTGGGATATCATGGAAATTATGTATGTGAATCGTTGTGTGTGATCAATGAACAATAAGTATATCGGAACCCGATTTGTGATTGATATAAATATTTCCATGTATGAATTGTTATGGGTGCAAATATTGTTTGATCGCTTTAAATGATTTAATATCATATTGAAACACCCATATAATAAATTGATCATGCATATCACTTAGAATATCATTTTTGAAGTTTGCTACTACTCCTTAGCGTGGGATCGGACAGGTAAGCTGCCTAGCTGCATCTTGAGGGTTAGGACGTTCGGGGAATACGACCTCAAGGTGTAGCCGAGCCGGATCGATCGCTTTGGGTATGGAAAGCCCAGGGACTAGTAGTACGGTTCGTTGGAACCCCAAGACGCATGCAAACTTAAGGAGGTCGTTTGGGGCCCAGTTCAAAGCATTCCCTAACCACCGATGGAGGGGTAAATCCATCATACATACGAAACCGGATAGTCGTATGTAATGTTTGTTCATATGGTTGTTACATTTCATATGCTTGAATTAATAAACTTGTTTGATTGTTTGTTCTGAGTACTGTTGTGTAAGGAATATCTCACTAAGCTAGTCATGCTTATACTCTTATAGACTTTGACATTGCAGGATTATCTTTTGCACTCGAGACCACCTTGATTCACAGGGTAGAATCCTTATTTTGCGAAGCTTTTGGAGGAATTCTATTTTGAAGTATAGAGTAGATTTCTTCTAAAATCTTCTAGCTTTAGTTATGTTATATTAGTAGAACCATGTTGTTATATATTATCGGGGGAATGCCCTTAGAAGTTGTAAGACTTTATGTTTCTATGAAATATATTAAGTGTTTTTTGTATGTTCCGCTGCATATCTTAAATGCATTACTTCAACGGTCTCTCTTTGTTGTGAGTGTACGCCTTGTACCGATATGGAAGCTTTCGAGTGACTGAGGTAGTCATTCTTGAGCTTTAATATTGCGTACGGCGAGCTATCACGTTTAGGGTACCCGTTGGGACGTGACAACAAGATTATCAGATATGTTCGAGTACAGTGAACGAATCAAACAGAACGTGAAGCTACTTGGGAACTAGAGGAGGACATGAGATCCAAATATTCTGAGATATTTGAATGATTCAGGTAAATTTTCGAGCACGAAAATTTTTTTAGGAGGAGATAAATGTAATATAAAATAATTATAAGTGATAAGTGTTCACAAGCTACCAGATTTTAATATGCCTTTATGTTGATGTTAAAAATAGGTTAAGTTTGATCAATTCCGTGTTAGAATAGAATTGGCATCAATTGAATCAAACTCTGTATTTTTTGCATTTGTACGCTGCCTCCTGGGGAATCTATGCCGCCAGCGTAGAGACAGCGTAGGATGAGAATAGTAGCGTTGTTCTTAACACTAGGAGGAAAGCTGCTGTCGTTCACTAGGGTTTTATCTCAACAATGGCATGAAAGCCGCTGGCGTAGGGAAAGGATTTGTCGGCATATGAAGGAAGAATTGAAATTCTGGATTCAAAGCCCCGATGAAGGCTGTCGACATTCGTGTGAATTTGCCAGCGTATGGTGTACGTCGGCAAGATCTGCGAGTATGCCGCCAGCGTAGGGCCGGCGTGTGACCAAATTTCTATAAATACGAGACGTGAAAAACATTTTTGTCAAATTTTTTATATTATTTTCTCCTTCGTGTAAGAGTGTTTTGGAGTGTTCTTAGAGATTTATGCTTGGAAAATCATCGGGAGAGTATTTTTGCTCCAAAGTAAGTAATCTTAACCTTCTCATTTGAATTTTTATAGAAATTTATACAAGATTCTTAGGGTTTGGTTGAATTTTTATATGAAGGTTTTTGGAGAAAAACCCTAGGACGTGTGAGATCAGTGAATTGGTGAATGCGAGATAGGTTTTAGTAATTCAAAATAATAAGTAAATCTCCTCTATTATGGATTCCAACAAAATACGATTTAAACAATCCTTATATGTTCTTTATGTTATGCGAATTAGGGTTTTGGTGAAAATATTTGATGATTGTGGAGTTTTGTGCGGTTCCTTGTTATTCTTGAGGATAATTGTGGAATTTGATTGGGATGGACGGTGCAATAATGGAGATTTCTAAATCAGGTTAGTGTAGATAGGTTGTTTTATGTTAAGTTTGATTTATCTATGAATGTTGGTGATTTGATATATGTTGATATGTTACAGGTTGAGATTGGGAGTTTGAGAGTTTGGTGGTAGTGGCTGGTTGTGTTGTGGTTTGGTTTTCTAATAGTTGTTGACGGTTGTCTTTGAATAGTTCAAGTTATCTCCTGAATATAAAAGGTATGACCAATCCATTGTTTGTTGTATGTGCTTGTAGGTTAGAATTTTGTGAATGGATGTAGGAACAGAATTTGCATAATGAACTTAATAAATATTCGGCTTAATAATTATCTGTCTGGTTGTGGTTGGCTTTGACCGGTAGAGACCTGGCAGACAGTAATCTTGGTGAGGCACCCTGATCATCTTAGTATGAGGTTGTCCCGAGTGGACTCGTGCTAAGATATGATTCCGGTAGAATTTAGGTGTTCAGGAATTGGGATGTTTGGGGAGTACCCATTCATCCATATATGCATATGATTACTTATTTTCAAATCAGTTGGTTGTTTTTAAAGTAGAGTCTGAGTTGCTCTAAGTTCGGGATTTATTTATACTGGATTCTGAACTATGTTGTTTTGCTGGACTAAATTAAATAATAAACTGTTGTATGCATTTAGTTCAGTTACATTTATTTATACATGTTGTATGTGCATAACCTTGCTTGAACTTGATTGGATATTATCGTACTGGGCTTCGCCGCTCATTCTGTTATATTTTAGGTGCAGGTATTGATAGTGTTATATATGATCTATCGGGTTTTGATATCGTCTATGAGGATGGGGATAGCGTTAGCGGTCCTGACTACCCTGCTGATGACTAGTTATATAGTCATAGATGACATAGGATGGATCAAAGAAGACTTTTTATGTCTGATTCATGTTTTGTTCATTGAATTTTTCAGTTGTATTTGGAGTTCTATATGTGGTAATAGTTGTAGAGTATGGTTCGACTTGTTGACCTGCAGTTATGTCAATAATGTCTAGTTTTATGATTATGTAGATTACATTCTTATCATATGATTTATTTATGAGGACCACATGTCTTCTTTTTATACTTTGTGAGTTATACAGGTGTTATTCATATTATTTGTGGAAATTGAAGCCTTAGCGTATCCTATTAAGAGAGGACACGTGGCAGGTTGTAATGCCAATAGGTTAGGGCGTTACATATACTTTGACAAATATTAAAACAAAGTTTTAATCTCCTATAAAAAAATCATATCCAGCTTTAAAGGTTCTGAAACTGCTTCTGTTAACTTTATCTTTTTATTGAAGAAGGTTCTGAAATTGCTTCTGACTAGCTTGATAAGCATATTTGTCTACTAACGTAAATTCTAAAAATGCTTCTTATTAGCATATATGAGTTTTACTGAAAGATCTAAAAAAGCTTCTGAAAGATTTTCTTTAGATACCAAAGCTTAAACGAACCTTCTGAAATAACTTCTGACTCATACAACTATCAAAGGTTCTGTATAAACTTTTGTTAAATCATAAGCTTCTGTTCAATCATACTTAGAAACAATTAATCTTTCTTTCGTTATCATCAAAATATTATTAGAGAACTTAACAACATAGTTGTGGATGGAAGAGGTTGAGAAGACGTTTGTTGTTCTGGATATTCCAGAGAACAAGAAAGTTGAATATGCCTTCTATTTGCTGACTGAGAGAGCTAATAACTAGTGGTTGAGCACCAAAAGACACATGCGTGGTATGATTACATGGTAGATGTTTCAGCAGGCCTTCTATAGAGAATTCTTTCCCGACAATGTTAAGCAGAGAATGCTTCAAGAGTACTACACCCTACAGCAATGGAAGATGATAGTAGAAGAGTATGAGGCAGAATTGCACAGGCTGATGAGATTTCTACCTAACACTCTGAAAGGGAGTGAAGAGGTCAAGGTTAACAGATTCATCACTGGACTAGAGCTTAAGATCCAGTATCAAGTGAATTTGATGGATTTGGGCAACTGCTCAGCTGTGGTGAACAAAGCCAAGACAGTGGAGCAGGGCTTGAGCAGGATTAGAAGTCGTGAGCCATAGAGGAATCGGGTATTCTTGGGCAAGAGGCCAGCAGCTGGTGTATTGACACAAGATAGAGGCAAGAAGCTGTCACACAGAATTTCAGGCCAGCAGTGTAGAATACAGATAGAAGATGCACAAGATGCCTTAGACCACATGATGTGAAGGATTGCAAGTAGGTAGAGAATGCTTGCTTTCCTTGTGGTAAGATGGGACACAAGAGTAATACCTGCACAGACAAAGCCATTCCACAAGTTTTCTGCTTCAAGTGAGAGTAGAGGGGACACAGAGCTGTAGATTGTAAAGGAGGAAAGTATGGCAGAGTTTATTCTGGCCGGGGGCAACGAGCACCAGCAAAGGTTTACGCTTTACAGCATAGTGAAACCTCTAGTGTGGACACTATCGCGGGTATGTTTCCTATACTCCTGCATAGTGCATATGTGTTGTTTGATATTGATGCCAATTTCTCTTGCGTTTCTGAATCTTTTATGTCTGTTTGTGGTATGTCTCCTGAGTTTATGTTTGGATGTGTATCTGTTAGTACCCCTTTGGGAAGTAAGTCTATATTGAATTGAATCTATAGGAATGTGAATATTAAGATAGAGGGTAGGCATCTACCTGCAACTTTGGTAGTGCTGGATATGTTAGATTTTGATGTGATTTTGGGTGTAGACTGACTGGCAAAGTACCATGTAGTGATTGATTGCCATAACCTGGTAGTGGAGTTCAGTTGGCCAATGCTGACCAGTTTGTTTATAAGTTGGTAGTGCAAAGACCTCCAGTTTTACTTACCTATAAACTGTGGGGAGGATCAGTTTTGGCTGCTATAGTGAAAGAAGATAAGAAGAAGATAGTGTTGTCGAATGTTCCAGTTGTATGTGAATATCCAGAAGTTTTTCCAGAGGATCTACCTAGATTACCACTAGAGAGGGAAGTGGAGTTTGGTATTGACTTGATACCTAGTACTGCACCGATATCAAAAGCTCCTTATCGAATGGTTCCTACAAAACTTGCTGAGCTTAAAGTGCAGTTGGATGATTTGTTGAAGAAGAAGTTCATTAGACCCAGTGTTTTGCCTTGAGGAGCTCCAGTTCTGTTTGTGAAGAAGAAAGATGGCAGTATGAGACTGTGCATCGATTACAGTGAGTTGAATCAGGTGACAGTCAAGAACAAGTATCCTTTGCCACGAATTGATGATCTGTTTCATCAGTTGGCAGGAACTTTAGTGTTCTCAAAAATAGATGTGAGATTTGGATATCATCAGCTAAGAGTGAAAGCATAAGATATTCAGAAGACAGCTTTTAGGACAAGGTATAGACACTATGAATTTGTTGTCATGCCTTTTGGACTCACCAATGCACTAGCAGTATTTATGGATTTGATGAACAGAGTCTTTAGGGAGTATCTTGATATGCTTGTGGTAGTCTTCATTGATGACGTGTTGGTGCACTCAAGGACTAGAGTGGAGCACGAGGAACACTTGAGATTAGTTCTGACCAGATTGAAGAAAGAGAAGTTATATGCGAAGTTTTCAAAATGTGAGTTCTAGTTGGAACAAGTGTCATTCTTAGGACATGTTGTTGATGGTAGTGGGATATTAGTGGATCCTGAGAAAGTCAAAGTAGTTGTTGAATGGCCAAGACCCAAGATTGTGATGGAAATCAGAAGTTTTCTAGGAATTGCAGGATATTATGGAAGATTCGTGGAAGATTTTTCCAAGATTGCCAGTCTTTTGAACCGGTTGACACAGAAGGAAGTGAAGTATGAATGGAGTGAAGGCTATGAAGCTAGTTTTCAGTTATTACTGTCTGGAAGCGTATGCTATAACCTTGCCTCCCTGCATCAGCACGCATCTTAAACCTTGTATAGAGGCGTCACATTCGCTTGAGTACACCAACATTCGCTTTGAAGCTATGGAGACACTACCTATATGGGGAAGGATGTAAAGTGTATACGGATTACAAAATTTTAAAGTACATCTTTACCCAGAAAGAGTTGAACATAAGACAGAGAAGATGGTTGGAATTGATAAAGGATTATGATATTCAGTATCATCCAGGAAAGGCGAATGTGGTAGCTGACGCCTTGAGCAGAAAGAGAATGGAGAATCTTGCAGCTTTGATCACTATGGAACGTCATCTCATTAATGATATGAGGAAGCTTGAGCTGGAAATAGTCACAAGATAGGTAGGTGAAAGATTGGCTAATATGAGAATTCAACCTACTCTTGTGGACAGAATCAAGATAGCTCAGATAGATGATCAGATTATCTTGGATATAAAGAGAAAAATGGAGATGGGTCGAGCACAAGAGTTTTATGTGGATGATGAAGTTATCCTTAGGTATAAAGGGAGATTGTGTGTGCCAGTGCAAGGAGAACTTAAGAGGGAATTGTTGAAGGAAGCGCACTACTCCAGTTATTCCATTCATTATGGAGGAACAAGATGTATCAGGATTTAAAAAAGCTATACTAGTGGAATAATATGAAAAAGGAGATAGCGGAATATGTATCTAAGTGCCATACGTGTCAGATGATTAATATTGAGCACAGAAAACCAACAGGTGAGTTGAAGCCTTTGCCAATACCACAGTGGAAGTGAGAACATATTACCATGGATTTTGTTTCTGCTTCACCTAAGACAAGAGATAAGTTTGATTCAATTTGGGTCATTGTGGATCGTCTCACAAAGGTAGCTCACTTTATACCTATTAAGACTAGTTATATGTTAGAGCATTTAGCACAGTTGTACATCAAGGAGATTGTGAGATTGCACGGAATACCAGTAACAATCGTGCCAAATAGGGATACCAGATTTGTTGGGAGATTCTGGAAAAGTCTGCATCAAGCTTTAGGAACCAAGGTCGTGTTCAGTACTTCTTATCATCCTTAGGCTGATGAGCAATCTGAAAGGACTATACAGACTTTAGAAGATATGTTGAGAGCATGCACTTTGGATTTCAAAGGAAGTTGGGATGAGCATTTTCCACTAATGGAATTTGCTTATAACAACAGTTATCAAGCATTGATTGGCATTCCTCCATACGAAGCACTTTATGGCAGAAAGTGTAGATCACCTATTCATTGGGATGAAGTGGGTGAAAGCAGTTGTTGAGACCAGAGTTAGTCTAAGATGTAGTTGACAAGGTTAGCTTGATCAAGCAAAGATTGTAAGCTGCTCAGAGTCGACAAAAGAGTTATGCGAATAAACGAAGAAGACCCTTAGAATTTCAAGTGGGTGACACGTTTTGCTAAAGATTTCACTAACAAAAAGAGTTGTAAGATTTGGCTTAAGAGAAAAGTTAATCCTCGATATGTGGGACCATATGAGATTCTTGAAAGGATAGGCGACATGGCTTATAGATTAGCTTTACCGCTTGATTTGGAGGGAGTGCATAGTGTGTTCTACGTATCCATGCTTAGAAAGTATGTTAGAGATCCGAAAGAGATAGTAACTCTTGAACCGTTGGAAATGTAGCCGAACCTTACGACGGTTGAAAAGCCGATCAGAATTGTGGATTCTAAGGAGAAAATTCTGAGAAGTAAGGTGATCAAATATGTAAGAGCGTAGTGAACTAATCAAACTAAACATGAAGCAACTTGGGAGCTAGAAGAAGACATGAGAACAAAATATTCAGAGTTGTTTCATTAATCCAGGTAACTTTCGAAGACGAAAGTTCTTTTTAGGAGAGGAGAGATATAATATACAAAAATATGAAGATGAAAATATAATGGATTATGAATCATAAGATGATATAGGATGAGTTTAAGATCAAAACAATTAAGTTATAAAAGTTTAACTTTGATTGTGGAATGAACGTTGAAGTTCGGATTTTTGCAATTTTTGACAGATGCAATGTCGTCATCTAGAGAAGCTATGTTGCCGGTATAGAGACCGGCGTAGGAAGGAACAATAACGTTTCTTTTAACGTTGGATGGAACGCCGCCAATGTATGAGAGCGTTGATTTTGA
The DNA here is from genome assembly GCA_024138025.1 of Combretum micranthum. Taxonomy (NCBI): domain Eukaryota; kingdom Viridiplantae; phylum Streptophyta; class Magnoliopsida; order Myrtales; family Combretaceae; genus Combretum; species Combretum micranthum. The sequence goes on along the minus strand of JAMXBD010002069.1, from coordinate 52,412 downwards.
TCAATATGTTTTTTTTTAATGTTGGATGGAACGTCGTTGGCGTTGGTCATTGATTTATCGGTGTATGTTATTGGATCGAAATTCTGGGAAATTTAATGCCCTGAGGAACGCCGCCCATGTTCATGTTATTTTTGCCAGTGTAGAGTGTATGCCGGCAAAATAATACGTACGCCACCGGCTTTGGAGCCGGCGTATGAGCAATTTCTATATATACGAGATGCGAGAAGACAATTTTCGACAGAAACGTTTTATTATCTTCTTCCTTCGTAAAAGAGAGTTTTAGAGCATTCTTAGAGTTCTAGGGTTGGAGAATCATCAAGAGTGTGTTTTTAATCCAAAGTAAGTGATCTTAACCTTCTCCTATGTGTTGTATACGAATTTGTATAAGTTTTTCTTAGGGTTTTATGGATTTTTCATGAAGGTTTTTGGAGAAAAGCTCTAGCTTTGTGTGGAATCCGAAATTTTGAGAAAGGATTCGAGTTTGGTGATCTAAGCAAGTAAGTAAAGTCTTTTGACCGTAAAGATTCAGTAAAGGTTCATTTTTTATAAGAATGTGATTGTTCTTGTTGTTATGAATATTAGGATTTTGGAGAATTATCGAGTTTTGTAGATTGTTGTGGAAGATTGATTGGGTTAGACAGTATAACTTAGTGATTTTCTTTGTTAGGTTAGGATTTCGGGAGTTGTAGCACATTAGGGATTGTTTATATCGTGTTCTTATATGTTCTATATATATATGTTGTTGACAGTAATTTGGAGATTTGGGTTGTTATTGTATTGTCATTATTGATTGAAGTGTTGTGGAGATTCAGGATATTTGGTTGTGGTTGAGTGTTATCGATAAAGGATTTTTAGGAGATTCAGATTAGAGTTCCTGAAACTGAGAAAGGTACGACCAATCCTTGTTTGTTGTTTGTGATTGTAAGTTAGTATTGCTTATTTGGTTGTAGGAAATAGACTCATAATGAATCTAATGATAATTGGCTCAATAACTTATTTGTTGGGTGTGATTGGCTATGACCAGTAAAGACCTGGCAGACAGTGATATTGGTGTGGCACCCTAATGATCTTTGTGTGAGGTTATCTTTAGTGGATTCGTGCATTGAGATGATTCCGGTAGAATTAGTTGTTTTGGATTCAGGGTGTTTGGGGACTACCCATTCATCCATATATGTATATGATTATTATTTTCAAAGAGTTGTTTGATTTTCAAGGGATCTGAGTAACTCCGAGTTCGGGATTAGAGTATAACTAATACTGGATTGTGTTGTTTTTTTGGCTTAAGAAAGATAGTAGACCCGACTACCCAGCCGAAAGCTAGGCTTTAGATATCAGGATTTCTAAAGAAAAGAAACGTTTAGGTCATTTGAAGCTTGAGTTGGATGTTTAGGTTGGTTTCAATGAAAGGATTTTGATGTAAACAGTTTTTAGTTTCTATTGGATTTATTGGCTGTGTTAGGCCGACTTGGATTTTATGTTTGAACCAGGAGTTTATGTTTTTTGAAGTATATGTTTTTAGTTTAAATAGATTTCGTATCCTATGAGATACCCTATGTGTATTTATAGGTGATTAATGTATTATTGTGGATATTAAAGCCTTTGCGTGTCCCTATATAAGAGAGGACACGTAGCGGGTTGTAATGCCTTCAGGTTAGGGCATTACAGATAGAATGAGAAAAAATAGTAAGGATTCATGATTATAACACTTAAGATGAAGTCTTATGATCTCCACTCTAAAATACTTATTTTTCTCTTTAGGGTTTATGGGAATAAGGATGGGTCTGTCATGCCTCATAGGGTACTCTAAACGTAACAGTCCACCGCATGCTATATAAGACTTAGGAATTACTACCACAATCATTCTAAAAGCTCATACAGATGTAAGGCGTACCTTTACGACAATAAAATACATGAACCAATGGAGATAAATAGTTTAATTTGACATACCAAAAGCATCAATACATAAACCATGAGTCCGCATAATCAATTATAAAAATTCTAGGGACATTCCTCCGCAAAAGAATATTAAGTTTAAAAGTGGTGTTTTATAGTCATTCGGTAAGTATTAGGGTTTCCTATGGAAGTCTATACAAATTTGAACACATACTTCTAAAGGAAACCCTTATTTCCTGTGCCTACTCGGTAGGATGCCTCGGCCTTAGCCAAATATATGAAAATTGCAATAAGAAAAAGCTATAGGGGCATAAGCTACACTAGCTTAGTGAGTGTATACTTCCACAAAGACATTTATAACAAGTCATTCAATCAAGTTATTTATTCAACCATATGGAATGCATTAACAACATGAACAAACAAGACATATGATCAGCTGGAAATCATATGTGAATGGATTTACGCCCTCCATTCGGGGTTAGTAGATTAATGAATACTATGGTACTACCGTTGAATTAATGTGTTATTTATGGATCATGGGTAACCAACTTGTGTTGTTTATGGATCATGATTAACCAACTCATTTATGTCGTTTATGGATCACGATCAACCAACTTTTAGCCATTTATGGATCATGGGTAACCAACATATGCTAATGCTCCATCCCCATCGTGAAGTGATTATGTCCATGTTAATTATCAATCCGAATAATTATTAATACCAATTTTTAGGTGATCAACCAATCTCGCAGACAATCAATCTTATAATATCTTAAACAAACATAAGTTAATCACTCGGTTATGATATTCTTAATATAATTTCTCAACTCATCAACAAGCATACATAATTCACCATAATTCCTATCATGCAAAACTATTTTTATCTTTTTCTTCATATTCTAGTACAACTAATCACTACAAACACAATCAGAAAATGAAATTAGAAAGTAATACTCACTCTGCCATAGGTCGCTGGTCTCTTAGTAATAATAGTCTGGTGGAAACGAATCCTCAAGATCCAAGTCACCTAAATGAAAGAAACACCCAGATGAGTATTTCAACTCATATCTAATCCATGTTATTTCATAAAAACTATTAAGTTCGTAATTCTCATCATTAATGGAAATTCTAACTTAAAATGGCCATGACTTGGTCATTTTAACTCTGAATTTTACAAATTATATACCGATTCCTATCCACTTCGAAATATCTATCTAATTATAATATAATATCTCAGTTTTGAAAACTTTTAAGTCTCGAAAAGTGCTGATCAGTTCTGATCAGTAGCCAAACATCCATTTTCGAAATTGCTTTTGTGAAGAGTTATGATGTTTCTACTATCCATGCCAATTTTGCATGCACTATTAATAATTTACTATCATGAATGGTATGTTATGAGCTTCCTATATGTATGTTCTTGATGATATTCTATTAGAAGAGTATTTTTAGAAAGCTTCTACTTTACAAGATGTCATGAATACCTAACTTAGCAAGACTAGTTTTGTGTCCTTGACAAATCACACTTGTTTTAGAGATTTTCATTAATAAATTTTATTTATTCTTGCTAAAATTAAGTCTTTACAATATCTATTCTTTAAGGTCTTCATTTTTCAATAAAAATCCTCATTTTACACTTTGTAAAAAAATGTTTAAATATGGGCTATTCCTAGATCTGAATTTTCGTAAAAATGATTTTGAGGTGATTTCTTTAAGAAAAACTCATTTGATACTTGAAAAATTAAGGCTCCACTAATCCTATCCCATAAGGACTTCATTTCCTCAATAAAACTTCCGTTTTGGGTTTAAAAATAGGTGTTTACACACCATATTTTCCTAGTTACGAATTTCATGTAACTAACATAAGACTCAAAATTTTCTATCTTGTAAATATTTCTTGTTTGACAAATCTCTCTTAGTAGATCTACCATTAAGTTATCAAATCATCTCCTATTGATACCTATTCCATAAGCCCTTCATTTTTCACGTAAAACTCATGTTTTGGAGTTGAAAAATAGGTTTTCAAAATATAGCTCATTTTCCATCCGAAAATACAAAAGTTTATTTTGATGAAATAAAATTTGTTCTTGAGCTTTTTGGCTCATCTTCATAAATATCCTAACTTAAAAAAAAAAAATTTATTTACATAAGATAAAATCTTTATGGCCATTTATTCATTCTAAACAAAATAAATGTATGAGCTCTTAAATGACATGTAAAGGATAGATATTTAGAAGCTAGATCTTAGTATGATGATCATATTAGATGCATGAAATGAAATATACTATTACAATAACAATATAGTAGCAAGATTTTCACATAAGATCATCACTATATGAACATATATTATGATCTTGACAAAAATATGTGCTTAAAACATAAGATCTATAACTTGTGATGGCTTGATCATCATGTTTTAGTGATTTCACATCCTAGCATGAGCTCATAGGGATTTTTTGTGAATCCACACATGAATGATCTTGCCATTACATGTTTTGTGGTGATAGTGTACAGATCTATGCCTACTAAGCTTGTAAAACAAGAGGACTTGAAGGAAAAATTGTGTGTGTGTGTGCTAGAGAGGGAGAGGTCAAGCCAACAAAGGGAAGGAAAAGGGGAGAGAAAAATTTTCAAAAGTTTGATTTTATGAAGAAAGAAAGAAAATGAAATGGTAAAGGCATAAATTAGTTTATATAAAGAATTGGATTAGGGTTTGTGTGAATAAATAAAAGAAGAAAAATAAAACAAATTGAAGGCACAATTAGGGGGGAGGGGATCACGTCGGTTTGAAGGGGAAGGGAAGAGAGAGAGTTGTGTGATTTTTCAAAATTATTTTGTATAATAATATGTGACAATCTTGCATGGGAAAAGAAAATGGTAATGAGTGAAGTGTAAGGATGTAAGAGTAGGGGTATGGCTTGTGAGTATGAGTAGGGTATGAGCTGGTACTTATGAATAGTAATAAATTGTAGATTAGATAATTAAATTACTAGTTAGTAAAGAAAATACGATAAAAAGGTTTTCAGAAATATTTTTCTAATTTCAAGTCCCGAGGCTCGGTTTTCAGGAACGGATCCTGATCGGGTTCGAAACAGATAATTTCTCGAAAACTGATCTTTTTATGTTTCGATATATTCTTTAGAACTATAATCTAGATTAACTTGCTCTCAAAAGTTCTATGGTTTTATTCTCGGTGAAGCCGGACTTAAGGTTTCTAGGTTTCTTTCTAACATTAGCTATTCCGATTTAGGGTTCGGTTTCCGATTCGGTTCTCAAAGTCAAGCTTGGTTTACAAAGAAAGCCAGGGATGACAAGGTCTCCAAAAAGATGAGTAATGGCCGCTATTTATGGAAAATATCGAAATATTTTCTTATAAAAATTAGCAAAATAGTGAGAATTTAAAGTCTACACGACCCCCAAGCACAACCTGTGCAAGGTGGTCGTGTATACTGAAATTTGCTTATGTAGTATGATCTCTTGCCAGCTTCTACATAAGCATGTTGCATGGCTTATGTACTTTGAAATTGCCTGCTAGTCACTTTTCATCTTCTACACCAATATTCTACATAGCTTGTATAGAAAGGTCATGTATATTGTAAATCTTCACTTTACATATTTTTCATTGAAATCTCCCTTAAATCATCTAAATATTTTTATTAGGCTCAATATCTTCCTTTATTCCTAAAATTAACATTTTAACAAAATAAGTATTATTTTCTTTAATAATTCACATGAAATCCATATAATATAATATCAAAACAATGTGAATAATAAGGATCTTTTGACACCTATCAATAACATATAGGCTTAGATCTCCCAATGGGCATGACCAAGACCATTTCTCTTAAGCATAGTCCAACTTCCTAAGAAACAAATATAAGGATTATTCAGGTCAAAAGAAGGAAAAAAATGGGGGGAAGAAAGTGTATGATCACAAACCTATCTAAATAAAAATTACATAAATATAAACTATATACAAATAATTATCAAATTATTGGTGCTAAATCACATCTAATGAATGCAATTTATCAATTTATACATAAATCACATGTGTTAGATGCGATTCATGCATAAATATGAATCATATATAACACATGCGATTCATATGTACCCATTTTGAATCGCACTCATAAGATACAATTCACATAAAATATACATGAATCACAGTTGTCATGCCCCAAAGAACACCCTAAACACGATAGTCTACTACATATGATATTAAGGCTTAGGAATGGCGTTTCTTAGTCATGTAAAAGCTTTAACACCATATGCAAGGTATACTTTCATATCAAATGAGACATCATCGGGATATGTTGTTCAAGATAGTAAAAACATAGCAACCAAAAAAATACTTAACCCTTAATATTCATAACTTAAAGGTCAATAGTCTTACAATATCATAAGGGCATTCCCCTAGTAAATCTCCAAAATAAACATAGTCTTACTTAAACAGATAATTATAACCAAAATATTTTAAAAGAAATCTAATATAAAGTCTTCGAATAGAATTCTCTCAAAAGCTTTCTAAAAGCATAAGTCCTACCTGAACAAACAAGGTGGTCTCAAGTGTAAAAACAAATAAACCCGCAACATCAAAAATCTACTAGGGAGTAAACATAACTAGCTTAGTAAGATATTCCTTACGCAAAAGTACCAATGACAAAACAATCAAACAAGTACATTAGCAAGCATATGACATGTAATAACCATATGATAAAAAAATACATATGCCTATTCGAATTCTTATGTAGAATGGATTTACGACCTCCATATCAGGGGATAAGGAATGCTTTGAATGGGTCAAATGACCTTCTTGAAATTTACATGCCCGTCTCGGGGTTCCAATCAACCGCAATACTAATCCTTGGGCTTTTCTTATCTAAAGTGATCGATCCGGCTCGGCTACAACATGAAGCTGTATTCCTCGGAAGTTCTAATTCCTCAAGATATAGCTAGGCAGCTTGCCTTTCTAGTCCTATGCTGAGGAGTAGTAGCAAAATGCGAATATGATATTCTAAGTGATATGTATGATCAATTTAGTTATAAGGAATTTTTTATCCACAATTAATTTCATTTAAGGCGATCAATCATTATTCTCATCACACATAGCATAATACATAGAGACAATTTATATTAATCAACTAATCGAGTTTTGATATACTTATTGTTTATTAATCACACATAATGAATCATATACATAATTTCCCTGATAATCCCACATGTATACCAATTTTATCTTTTTCCTAAATTCGAGTGCCCTACTTTATAAGCACATACACAAATACATAAAGCATAAAAGAAAACTCACTCGGCCATGGCGATCTCTATTAGTCGAAGTAATAATCGGGAAAGATAAGGTCTTAGTCCTCGTCGCTTAGAGAAAAGAAATACCCGAAAATGAGTATTTCATCCAAGTTCTACTTAAATTTTTCTAATTCTATTCGTTATTTGTGTCAAAATTCGGATTTGTAGAAATTTCAACTTAAGACGGGCATAACTTGCTCATTTTAACTCGGAATTTCGCATATTAGTAGTGGTTTTCTACCTACTTAAAATGATCTATCTATTTCTAAAGTCATTTTCAGCATTTAAAGCCATTTGAATTCCAAAATAGGTTGGTACATAATTGACACGAAATTTTCAGCCTTCAAATTGTAATTTTTCTAAATTCTATTTTATCCAAAAATTCCATAGCAAACACATTAATATTTATATAGTTGAAAAATCCTTTATATACATATATATAAACTTACAGTATGTAACGCCCTAAATTAAAGGCATTACAACTCTTCACGTGTCCTTCTCTTATTAAGAACACACTTAGGCTATTAAAACTCTAAACCACCAATTATAAACATATATCTTCAAAACTCTCAAAATAAGGATACTGTGAAAACATCATAAAAACTAAAACTTCTTTATAACTATCTAGTTGGCATAAGCCCAAGCCAACCTATTATAACTAAATCATATAAAAAGTCTTTACAAAAATCTCATAACCTCAAAATAACTTTTAAAAACGACTACCTATGGATCTCAAACTACTAACAGCTATCCAAAAACGATTTAAATATCTACAAGATAGTTAGGTCCGCTAGAATCCTCCCCATAGTCCACATATACATCGCATCCAGATAAATCATAAACTATATAATCTTCACTTGTACCTGAAAAATAAAGGAATGAGTGAAAATGCCCAGTACGCCATACCACAAACACATGTACATGAACAGACATTAAACATTATCACATACAACTAAAAAGTAATTTAACAACCACAATTTATTATTTTTAATTTAGCTAAGCAGCTAACATAGTTTAAAACCATTTGTAACTAGTCCTAAACCCGGAGTAACTCATGACTCCATAAAACAAGCCTTTATAAAAATATTTTATATACATATATATTGATGTTGGGTACTCCCCACACATCGTTGTGTACTGCCTATGGACCTGAACGACTCCTAATCTACCAAAATCATTTCAAGTGCAACTCCACTAGGGACAACACCACATAAGGATCATTAAGGCGCATCGTTAGTATCACACCTGCATGGTGTTTACTAACCAAAGCCAAGCACACGCAACACACTTTCAATTATAAACCAGATATCAATTAATTCAATTTACAATTCTAAACCTACACGCACAAACAACAAGCAAGGTAAGATCGTACTTGGATTTGCTTTCCAAACTCCAATATCAACAAATCCTTTAAAAAGACTATAAACCTCAATTTCACCAGAACCCTGATCATCAACATACATCAAATCAAAATCTATTTTCCAACACATAATTAAACCATAAATCCTAAAATCCACAATCTAAATCGAAAAATCTACGATAACGTATTTACACACTTTTTTCCTCTTGTCATAAGACAATGGAATCCCCAAAACACAACTTTTCTCCACAAATCACTTCAAACCCTAAAATCCTTAATTAGCAATAAATATACTATCAGGAAAGACCACATCTTTGAAATAACAAGGATTACACGAATTCGTACTTACCCAAATCTTTAGATCTCATGCCTTCTAGGTCGTAGAACCAAATCATCAATCACAACTTAGGGTTTTCTCCACAATTCACTAAATCTCTAGACTATAAACAACAAATCAGAAAAAAAGATTATTTTGTTAATACCACAAGAACAAGATAGATTTATACCTTTCCTAGGATTTGACTCTTAAGCTTCTTGATCTCCAAAACTCAAATCTTCAAAGAACTTAAGGTTTCACCAAAGAATTATCCACCAACGATTCCTTTCAAAGGAATAGATAACACTTAAAGAGATAATATACTTGGGATCACGAAAAAGATTGGAAGGAAAAACACTTACCAAGAGATTGTCTCCTTACTCCTCTTAGGGTTTCCAAAGGCTAATAAAAGGTAAGACAAGACTAAGTTAAGAGGATATATATATATATATATATAGGCAAGGGAAAAATCCTAAGAAACACATCAACTTCATATTTCCCACGCTCCATCAAAGGCTGGCGGCTTATCTCCTAAAGTCTGTCTAAGGCCAGTGGCTTATAAGTCAAGGTTGACAACTTATAATCCAAGGCCGGCAGCTTATCTCGGCAGCTTTCAAACAACTTTCATCCATGCATCTTCTTTTCATTCCCAAGTTTGTTGTATAAAACAACATACTTATAAACATTAGGGTGGACCATAAAACCCTCTTATTTTACAACAAATGACACCATTGCCCTTTATTATAAGTTAGTTATTTGTATATTACACATTACATGCATAATTCTAGTGACATTGTCCCAACAATGACTTTTTCATAAAACAGTTCATTCTAGAAGTTAGAAAATGAAGTTTACAAAACTTTTCTTTAAATTGTTAGAAGGGAACTAAAATTATGAGTTATTGCAAATGAGTGCTTTTCTAATATAATTATTATTTTCATATTTTCTTAACTTCATAAAAAGATTAATTTTATATTTTAAATACTTGATTCCATAGGTTATCTACCAATTTTATTTTCTAAGTGGGTTCTCAACTAGTGAGTTGCTTTTAAGTTTAATTAAAAAAAAATTGTTTGGTTCATAATATTTCTTGAAGTGTTAGTATAAACCATTTGTAATGCCCTAACTTGAACGCATTACAACCTGCTACGTGTCCTCTCTTCATAAGAACACGCTAAGGCTATAAATCCGCTAATTATCAATTATTCAATCAAAAGTCTCCAATACTCACATATAAAAAAAAAAAAAAACCTATTATAATTGTCTTGTAATAAAACTTCTTAAAAGTCTTGTTGGCATAAACTAAAGCCAACATTTCTTATAATTTAAAACATCAAAAACAAAACTTTAATAGTTTCAAAAAAAAAAAGAAAAAACTAAATATAATTTTTCATAATTTATCAGAAAGCCTTAGCATGTCTAGGTGTCAGTAGGATAATCTAATCCACTAGTGTCCTCCCCATCATCAACATACATGTCATACCGAGACAAATCAAACATTATTGGATCTTCACTTGTTCCTAAAAAAGATAAAGGAATGAGTGCAAACGCCAAGTACGCCAAATAAAAAACACATGCACATGATCAAGCAACAAGAATATCACATTCGACTTAGAAACTAATGCAACAAACACAAATTATTATCTTCAAATTAGCCAAGCAACCAACACAGTTTAGAACTATAGTACTCTACTCCAAAATCTGGAGTATCTCATGACATCTTTAAAAACAAACAATATTGAAAATAGGTAATTATGTACATATATGGTGCTGAGAATCTCCCATATACCTAGGTGCTGTACTCGCACTACTCCTAAACTACCAGAATTATCTCCAGGTGCAACTCTACTAGTGATAATGACACACAATGATCATCAAGGTATCTCATTAGTATCACACTCTGCATGGTCTTTACTAACCAAGGCTAAACACAAGCAACACACTTTCAATTATATGCCAAATAAGATTAAATCAATTTATTTTCTAACTTTAGAAGCACAAACAACAAGCAAGGTAAGGTCATACCTGATTTTGATTTAGGAACAGAACCCTAATTCACCAAAACACCTTATCACAAGCAAATTCCAATTCAACACGTGATTTCATAAAATAAGCAAAATCCTTCAATCATTGAAACCCTAAACTTACAGAACTATTAACCAAAATCTACAAGAATTACAATTCCTAGATTCATACACACCTTTCTTCTATGAATTGTAAAGCCACAAAATCCTCAAACACCATAATTTAGGATTTTCTTCCAAATCTCCAACAACTTTGATTCCTATCAACCAATACAAACACTTTAACAAAAGATTATATTTTTAGATCATCTTGATAAGATCATATTTTATACAAATCTTGGTGATCAAAAGAGCTAGAATGGATATTTGTTTTGATTAAATTTTATGTTTCAGGACTAATTTGGATAAAGAAATCTAAACAAGAGAATTTGAATCGAAAATAGGAAAAATTGAAGTCAAGGCCGGCAATTCAACATTCAAAGCCACCGGTGTTTAGACGATGTAAAACTCAAGGCCGCTGCAGCACTGCCAGCTTTGCCGAGCATAAGTTTCAACTACACTCAAAGCCGCCTCAAAGCTACCGGCGTAGAAGATGAAGAAGCCAGCGTACTTGAAGGCCGCAGCTCAGAAATGAAACATCACCAGCTTTGAAGGAGTTACATTATAAGCCGGCACTTAAGCCGCTGGCTTTGAGGCAGCGTAGATCATAGATCTGAAGCGACATGAAGATATCAAACGCTTGGAGGAAATTGAAGAGACAAATTGTCACGCCCCGAGGGGTACCCTAAACGTGGCAGTCCGCCGTACATAATACTAAAGCCTAAGAATGACTATGTTAGTCACGCAAAGGCTTCCATATCATGTACAAGGCGTACATCACAACCAAGGGACGCATCGGAGTAGCGCAATTTACATTGATAATAAATAAGTAACAAGGCAAGAGAATACTTAATGTATAAGCATATCAATTCAATTCTTAAGGAATATCTTCTATTAGCTTCAAATAAATGTACGTCCTAATCATATAGGTTAGCAATATAAAGAACCTTACAAATTTCTTCATCGTATGATTCCATATCCTTAATCATCCCATGACTTCCTTAATGTCATGATCCTCAAATTTAATCCACGAATATACCTGTTTCAACAAAATCTATAGGGGTATAAGCTACAACTAGCTTAGTGAGATATTCCTTTTCATTCGCACCATGTTTTCAAACAAGTTTATTTATTTAATCACACATATGCTATGCATACAATGCAACAATCACATGATTACGCGAATATATATAGTCATCCGGAAACCATATATAGAACGGATTTACCCCTCCGTATCAAAGGTTAGGGAATCGGGGTTGAAGGTCCTCGACCTTCTACTGCTAGTCCCCAGGTCCTCACCCACAGCGTTCGGTTGGCTCGGCTCCGAACCTAGAGTCGCTTTCCCGAGCGATTTGGATTCTCCAGGAAGGAACATGGCCCGTGGCACCGCACGATCACAGCCAATCCAACTCTACGCGTAGGAGTAGCAGCCTTCCGAAATAGATGTGACTCGATGGATGCTATGCGTGAACGTTTTATTGTTCTTAGGTCAAACCTTATTAAGGTTTATTAGGGGCGATCAATCAATTTAGCAACAATAAACAATCATACAAGTAAGTAAACAAAATTATTTAAACAAGCAGATCGAAGTTGCGATATTCTTAATTCTAATTCACGCATAAACATAGAATCATATATATACGCATAATCCCGAAATCCCCAAATATATTCGTTTTTATCTTTTCTTAGTATACTAATGCTACTACATTACAAGCACAAGCAAGGTAACGAAATTAGAAGGAATAACTCACTCGTCCATTTCGCTATCTTCTTAGTCGTAGAAATCCTCGGGTAGGGTATTCTCGTGTCTTCGTCACCTAGACAAAAGAAATACCCGGGATAAGTCTTTCATGAATTTCTATCTTGGAGATTCAAACTTTCTTAAAATCGCGGTAAAATCGTATAAGGAAATTCCAACTTAAAATGGCCATAACTTGCTCATTTTAACTCGGAATTTCGCATATAATATACCGTTTTCTACCTATTCAAAAAGATCTATCCATTTCTAAGGTTATCTTGGTCATAAAAGGTCATTTGGGTTCCGAAAACGTTAGGTACAGATTTAAGACGAATTTTCTAAACTTTTGCAAAAATCCATTTTCTAACTCAACTTCATTTTAAAGAAAATCCTTTTGTAACAATATATGTATATAATTATATTTGATAAACACTTTGAATATATAGGCAAGCTCACTTTATATGCAAAAATCCTAATGGTAGTGTCTCAACAATTTATTTCATAAAACAATTCATTTAAACTTAGCTTTGAAAACTTCCTTTTAAGTATTTAAAGAAACTTTATATTTTTTAGGTTGTTATAAATGAGTATAATCTTATTTTATTTTCTTCATTCCTTTTTCCAAAACAAGCAAATTTTCCTTTAACCCTAGTCTTTCATAAATTTCATTTCTAGTGATAAAAGATTAATTTATCAAAAGTACATTAAGTTGTCGAAAACCTTTTCATAATTTGTTTATTTAAGATGGTCTTAGAAAATGAGTCTTGTTTTTCTTATATTCCTTTCTAAAATATAAGCTTTTACTTTCCAAAACTTGTTCTTTCATCTCTTTTGAAAAGAATCATCTTTTATTGATAAAATCCATTATTGTTTAATCTATTTATATTCTTTTGAAAATGAGTTCCTTCTTTTTAGAAATTTGAAAATCATTATTTTTCTAAGTGGGTTCATCACCTTATGAATTTATCTTAACTTTGAAAAGTTTGTTTTCTTAGTTTTATTTCGAAGTTTAAAAGAGTTTAAATCTTGAGCTTTTTGTAAAACTTTTAATATTAAAAATTATATTACTAAAAGCTTAGGTTAACATAATATACAAAGAAAATATTTATTTCTTATGATTCTTGAAAATCTATCTTTGTTATTTATGAAACGTTGAGAAAACTCCATTTCTATGTTGTTGATAATAACTTCATGATTTTGTGATAAATCATATGATTGAAAACTTAGCTTTGAGTTCATTTAAAAAAAATTCTATTTTTTGATTAATTGAGACATTAACATTACGTAAATGCAAGTATCATGAGCATATAAAATAATAAGAACATAAGAAAATACTAAAAATAATTAATGAGCAAGAAAATAAAATATCAAGCATTGGGAACCTTAGCTTCATCAAGGAATCCCGATCAAGTATTGGAGCCTTAGCTTTATCAAGGCATCCCGGGACTAAGAATGGACTAGTCCCGAAAGATTAAAGAAAATAAATAAAAGATTGTTTTGACTTGATATGGACAAGTCTAAGACTAGAAAGACTAGTCTTAATATCAACATAAAATAAATAAATTGCATAACTTGAAAATAAATAAATAACAAATGACTTATATGCTCATAATATAATAATACTATATATAAAGCAAATAATCACAATAATAATAACAACATAATAAAATAGGAAGCTTATGTACAAGAACAAAACATGAACATGTTGTTGCTTTTACTACTCATATGAGTTTCAAAACAACACCATAGTCATGTTAAGTTACATGACATGGATGAATAATAGATGGAAGAAATATTTACCTAAGGTATGTAAGAGGTATGAAGATGGTAGTGAATGTATGGTTATGTGGTTATGGAGAGATAGTAGTTGTATTACATAAAGAGAGTTTTGGTAGGAGAGATTTTCTTCTTACAAGAAGAGAGTTCTTGTAAGAGTATGGAGAGAGTTTTAGAGAGAATTTTGCATAAATTCTTTACTTGAGAAAGGTGTGAAGAAATGAGAAGGGGAGAGGTGATATTTATAGGAAAAGAGGAGAGGAATTAAGAGTGATTTAAATAATTAAAAGAAAAAAAATAAAAAGAGAGGGAAGAGAGAGAGTGATTGGATGGCAACATGAAGGGGGAGAGAGAAAAGTACAATTATGATTAATTTTTGTGTAAGAGAAGTGATATTTTGTAAGAAAGGTATGAGTAGATTTTTATGGGAAAAGAAAATGTGAATAGTGTGAATTGTGTCATTTGTAAGAGTGATTAGATATAAAGTAGAGAGAGTGAATAGTAATGAATAGTAGAAAAGTACTTTGAATAGTAGCCTAGACAATTAAAGTACCGGTAGTAATAAAAATACGCGTAATAATGCGATATCTGTAATTTTTAGCTACCGAAAAATTCTAAAACTGATATTTTTGGAATCCTTGTATTTTTACGAGTCTATTGGTATAAACGGAATATTTTTAATATTCCGAGCTTCAGGACACGCTTTTCGAGAACCGATCCCGTTTGGGTCCGAAGGTCACTCGAAATTCGCGAATCTGATATTTTTATGTTACCCTATGTCATTACGAACTATTCTAAGCCATTAACTTAATTTCGTTTTCTAGGGTTTGAAAACGCGGGATTGCCGGATCTTAAACACTAGGGTTCGTTATAGGCTTGTTGACTTTTAGGGTTCCGTTTTGATTTCCGATTTCTTATCTGATTTTGAATCATCATCCATGTAGCTAAAATTCTTTTTGTGGGTTGATAAGCTTTAAACATGCAAAAATGATCTTTGAATCCTGTTATAAGATTAGTTAGAATTATGAGATATTCATATTGAGTTCTGATTATTCATCATATCTTTGGTGTATAAGAATTCTAATAACTCGGAAGGGAAATTAGGGTTCATATGAATTCATAAATTTAGATTAAATTACAATTGGGAAAGCGCGAAGTTTAATCTAATTAGAAATTGTCCATGAATATTAATGCAATATTTTTGTTGATTTCTCACTAAGGAATTAGGGGATGTTAATAAAGTATTAGTCAATTATAGAATTGGAAGGTTTATAGTTGTAATTTTGATTCCACAATAATTTATTTAGCGACGTTTATTGAATTATTTCGTGGTTTAAAAGGTTTTTAAACTCTGTTTTTAAATCTTGACAATTTCTTATGAATATCCATAAATCTGATTATCATTATAACATGACTTCAAGTTGATTGGCAATAGTTTAAAGTGGATTTTGCGTCTTCCCACATTTTTCCACCATATCCCTCTCTTTAAAAGCTCATTGCATTCATATAGATATTTAATTAGATAATTTAGTTTAATCTAATCATTTTAAAAAGATCAATTGCCTATATATTAGTATTAGTTGATAATTGTCTAGTAGTTAATAGATCCCCGTGGGATCGACACTTGACTCATGCTATATTACAATAGAAGGCCCAGTACGCTTGCTGGAAAGATGCTTTAAAATTCAATATTAAATACAGCACATCAAGTTTTTTGGCGTCGTTGCCGGGGATCTTATTAATATTAGACTACCTTCAGCTTTGCTAGTAGTTTAGGTTTGAATTTAGTTTGAAATTTTTCCTTTTCTCTTTGCAGGTTTTATGCGAAGAAGTAGAAGTGCTGAAATTCTACCTTTAGACCCTGAAATTGAAAGAACCTTGCAACAACAGAGAAGAAGGAACCAAAGAAGAGGAGCAATGGCAGAAAATCAAGGAAACAATGGCAACAACAACCAGTTGCAAGCTGCTCTAGCTCCAAGGGCAATTTGAGACTATACAGTGCCTACTATTCAAGATCTCGCCATACGAATGCCTACTGTGGAAGCTAACAACTTTGAGCTTAAACCGTCTCTGATTCAAATGGTTGAGTCACATCAATTTGGATGATATCCAAATGAGACGCCAGATGAACATCTTGCCAAATTTCTTCAATACACCAACACTGTCAAACTTAATGGTGTAAGAAACGAAGTCATCAGACTTCAGCTTTTCCCTTTTTCTCTTAGGGATAAAGCCTTGGCATGGTACAATTCCCAACCTCCAAACTCAATCACTACATGGAATGATCTGACAAAGAAGTTTCTGAAGAGATTTTTCCCTCCAACAAGGACCGCCAGATTAAGAAATGAAATTTCCAACTTCACCAAATTCCCTGGAGAATCATTATATGATGCTTGGGAAAGATTCAAAGAGGCGGTCAGAAAATGTCCATACCATGGTTTACCCGATAATCTATTAATTGAAAATTTCTACCTCAGTCTTGATGAAGCTTTAAGGTCTTTAGTAGATGCTACATCGAGCGGATCATTGGTGGGAAAAACATATGAGGAAGCTAGTGAGATTATTGAAGAATTAGCTTCCGCGGCTCATAATTGGAGTTGTGAAAGAACAAGATCTAAAGTAGCATCTTTGGAAGACAAAGAAGATATATCACAACTCAAGGCTCAAATGGGAACCCTCATCACTCAAGTAAGTAAACTCACAACTACAAATACTTCAAATAAAAAACAACAAGTGTTTTGTTGTGAAATTTGCTCAGGACCACACTCCTCTTTTGAGTGTCCGCATGGATCATCTTCAAATGATGAGCAGCTCAATTATGTGGGAAATTTCCAAAAGGGTAATTTTGGAAACACATATCATCCGAATATGCGAAATCATCCCAATCTGTCATATCGAAATGATGCCAATGTTCTAAAGCCACCACCTGGTTTTCAAGGACAAGGATATGTAAGAATGCAATCATTCAAGATTTGCAAGGGAAGCTCCATCAACTTGCACAACAAGTGAGTAATATACCATCTGGGTCTTTACCAAGTAACACAGAGGAGAATCCCAAGTCTGTAAATGCAATCACCCTGAGAAGTGGTAAGGAGATTGCTCCAGTTGAGGAGACTATCAAAGAACATGAGGAAAAAGATCAAGAGGAAATTCCACCACAAAACAACAAAGGGAAATGAAAGGTGGAGGATACTATTCAAAAACCACCTGAGGTGAAATCATATGTTCCTCCCGTCCCTTTTCCAGGAAGATTAAAGCAATAAAAACTTGATGAGCAATTTTCAAAATTCCTGGATGTTTTCAAGAAGCTGCACATCAACATTCCATTCTTAGAAGTGATTCAAGGAATGCCTTCCTATGCAAAATTCATCAAAGAATTGCTGTCTAACAAGAGGAAGATTGATGGAAATGTGGTACTCATTGGAGAATGTTCCATGATCCTACAAAAACATACACCCAGTCTACCCACTAAACTCCGAGATCAGGGAAGTTTTATTGTTCCTTGCACCATTGGTAATTGTTATTTTGATAAAGTTTTAATTGATTCTGGTGCAAGTATCAACTTAATGCCTTCATCGGTATTTCAAAAACTAGGACTTGGAGATTGCAAGGATACGCATGTAACTTTGCAACTTGCTGATAGAAGTGTAAAATACCCTAGGGGTATTGTGGAAAATGTCCTAGTTAAAGTTGACAAATTCTTTTTCCCTGTGGATTTTGTAGTCTTAGACATGGATGAAGATAGGGAAGTTCCCATGATCTTGGGCAGACCGTTCCTTGCAATAGGTAAAGCACTAATTGATGTGGAACAAGGGCAGCTTACATTACGGATGGATAAACAGGTTACTTTCAATGTATATGAGGCAATGAAGAAATTTGATGATACTGATGCTTGTTACACCATCAATACCATTGATGAGCTGGTTTCTGAGTCGCTTGAGGAACAAACTGGTATGGAAACTATGGAATCTGTCTTGAGAGACTTGGACAATTGGAGTGATGAAGATGACGAAGAAATACTTGAAGATGTACTAATGATCAAAACCAGATATTATGAATCCTTGGGAACAAATGAGCAGAAGCAAGTTCCATCTTTGACACAACCACCGACCTTGGAACTTAAACCACTTCCTGATCATATAAAGTATGCTTTTCTCGGAATTGGTGATACTTTGCCAATCATCATTTCATCTGCATTGACAAATGAACAAGAACAATAGTTGATTGAAGTGTTGAAAAAGCACAAAGAAGCAATCGGATGGACCATTGCTGACATTAAGGGTATTAGCCCTATGATTTGTACTCACAAAATTCTTATGGAAGCTGAGCGTAAACCTACAGTTCAACCACAAAGGAGACTTAACCCAACACTTAAAGATGTTGTCAAGAAAGAAGTTCTAAAGCTACTTGACGCAGGTATTATTTATCCTATCTCCGATAGTAAATGGGTTAATCCGGTTCAAGTAGTACCAAAGAAAGGTGGTATGACTGTAGTGAAAAATGAGCAAAATGAATTGATTCCTACTCGTATGGTGACTGGATGGAGAGTTTGTATTGATTACAGAAAATTGAATGATGCCACCCGAAAGGATCACTTTCCCCTTCCATTCATTGATCAAATGTTGGAGAAACTTGCAGGGCATGACTATTACTGTTTTCTTGATGATTATTCTGGATACAATCAAATTTCCATTGAACCCGATGATCAAGAGAAAACAACATTCACTTGTCCCTATGGCACATTTGCTTTTAGGAGAATGCCCTTTAGACTTTGCAATGCACCTGCTACATTTCAGAGGTGTATGATGGCTATATTCTCTGATATGCTTGAGAATTTTATCGAGATCTTTATGGATGATTTTTCAGTCTTTGGAAAGTCATTCGATCTTTGTCTTAAGAATTTAGCCTCGGTTCTACAAAGATGCAAAGATACCAATCTGATCTTGAATTGAGAAAAATGCCACTTTATGGTTAGAGAAGGGATAGTGTTGGGTCACAAAATTTTTGCAAGAGGAATTGAAGTGGATAAAGCCAAAGTGGAGATTATTGAGAAGCTACCACCACCCACGACTGCTAAAGGAGTCAGAAGTTTTCTTTGACATGTTGGCTTCTACAGACGATTCATTAAGGACTTCTCCAAGATTTCCAGACCTCTTTGCAACCTTCTGGAAAAAGTTGCGGTGTTCAATTTTGATGACAAATGTCTGCAGGCATTCAATTCATTAAAGGAAAAGCTCATTTCTATACTAGTAATCATTGTGCCAGACTAGGAGCTTCCTTTTGAACTCATGTGTGATGCTAGCGACTTTACGGTTGGAGTGGTACTTGGTCAGAGACGAGGTAAGATCTTTCATGTTATATACTATGCAAGTAGAACACTAAATGAGGCCCAAAGAAATTATGCCACTACTGAGAAAGAGCTTTTAGCTGTTATCTTTGCATGTGATAAATTTAGGCCTTATCTGATAGGTTCTAAAGTGGTAGTATACACTGACCATGTAGCTCTCAAGTACTTGTTTGCTAAAGCTGATGCAAAACCTAGGTTGATTAGATGGGTATTATTGCTGCAAGAATTTGATCTTGAAATTTAAGATAAAAAGGGAACTGAGAATGTAATTGCTGATCATTTGTCTAGACTTGAATCTGATAGTTTAGACATTCCCATCAATGAGAAATTCCCTGATGAACAATTGCATGCAGTAGAAATCCTAGATTTGCCATGGTATGCTGATATTGTGAATTATTTGGTTAGTAAGATTATCCCATATGGTTTGTCTTATCCTCAAAAGAAAAAGTTTTTGCATGATGTAAAACAATATTTTTGGGATGAACCATACCTGTTCAAAAAATGTGCTGACCAAATTATTAGAAGATGTGTACCCGAATCTGATCAACTGAGCATTTTAGAACACTGTCATTCAAGAGAAGTAGGGGGACACTTTGGTGTTCAAAGGACTGCAGCAAAAGTGTTATCATCTGGATTTTATTGGCCTAACTTATTTCGTGACTGTAGGAATTTCATTATGTCACGCCCCATAGGGTACCCTAAACGTAACAGTCCGCCACATACCATATAAGATTCCTGAATTACTGTCTTAATCTTTCGAGAACCTTATATAGATGTAAGGCGTACCTTTACACACAATAGAGTACAAATCCAAATGGAGATAAAAGCTTAATTTGGCATGCATTAGCAGTAGGATATAATTCATGAGACATAAATAATATTACAAATTCTAAGGGGCATTCCCCCGCAAAAGAATAATTAACGGTCTTATACAGTCATCCAAGTCTTAGAAGTTTCCTATGGAAGTCTAAAACATAAATTCCAACTTCTAGAGAAAATTCCTAGCTTCTGTACCTGTTCAGCCGGGTCACGTCGCCTAAGCCACAAATGGGAAAGCTGCAAAAGGAATGGACTGTAGGGACGTAAGCTAACTAGCTTAGTGAGTGTAATCTTCCACAATAACATTCATGTCACAACAATTCAAGCAAGTTATTAATCAAGCAAGTGTATGCATCAAGCACGTGAGTTCAACATACATATGACCAACCGGATATCATATGTGGATGGAATTGCGCCCTCCATCCCGGGTTAGCAGATTAACGACTACTGCGGTACTAACAATATGCCGTTTATGGTTCACGGTTAACCTACGATTATTCGATGTCGTTTATGGTTCACGACTAACCTACGATTATTCGATGTTGTTTATGGTTCACGACTAACCTACGATTATTCGATGTCGTTTATGGTTCACGACTAACTTACGATTATTCGATGTCGTTTATGGTTCACGACTAACCTACAAATGCTAATGCTCCTTCCCCTTGTGATATGCACATGTCAATTTAGCGTTAGTCCAAGTAGTTGATTAAGCCATTTTACTTAGGCGATCAAACAATTTTTCAGACAATCCATCATAGCTAACTACACAACCAAAATTTATCACCCGGTTTCAATATTCTTAATTTGAGTTCTCACATCATAATCAACATATAATTTCCCATTATTTCCCATCATTCATATTCCATTCATTTGGCCTACATTCTAGTGCACTACTTTACAAGCACATACAATAAATGAATCAGGAAGAAAAACTCACTCCGCCATTGGTTCGCCTTTCTTTTAGTAATAATAATTCGGAGGCAAAGATTCAACATCCTCGGGTTCACCTATTCATATAAGAAATACCCTAATAAGTATTCTACTAACTTAGGACACTAAAAACTCTAAGAAAACTTAGTGAAATCGGAATTCGCGTCATTTTCGAAGTTCCGTTTTAAAATGGCCATAACTTAGTCGTTTTAAGTCGGAATTTCGCAAATTATATCGATCTCTATCTACTTCGGAAGAGCTTTCTAAATATGAAGTTTGAATCAAGTTTTGAAAATATCTAAGCCTCGAAATTGAGGGATCAGATCTGTACAGCAGGTATATCGATTCCAAAAATGCGGTTTTCATGAATGCACTTGAGATTCCTAAGTACAAAATGAACTAGATGCCATGGTAATGATTTTCTCTATCATGAATGTCATGATATGAACTCTAATGAGCCTAAGTTCTTATAACTCTTTAGATTTAAAGAATTTAAATAAACTTTTCTTAGAAAACCATTTCATACTATTGTTTAACAAATGAGTTTACTACACTTAGTCGCATCTACATATTACAAGGATTTTCTTTACGAAAACTCCACTTTATTTAAAGAAATTTTGACCCTTATATTAGTTATATCCTAAGGCCTTTATTTCTTTAATAAAATCTTCATTTGTAAACTTTTAAGTGGGTCTTATACTAAGGTGATTCCAAAAATCCGAATTTAGAGAATTTCATTTCCAGGTTGATTCCTTTAGGAAAAAATGTATTTTATACCTAAAACTTTAAGTATTTATTATACCTATACGCTAAGGATTTCATTTATTTACGAAAATACCATTTTTGAAGTTGGAAAAATAGTGTTTTCTAACCATATATCCATTATTACGAATTTTGTCTACATGACTTTTAGCTTAAAACTTCTATTGGACTTCATTTCTTGTTTCCAACATTTTATTTAATGAAAACTCATTTAGACTCATGAAATATATTACCAAACATTATCTATCACCTATAGGCTCCATTTCTCTTGTAAAATATATGATTAGAAGTTGATAAAAGTGTTTTTAACCTAGGTTTCCAAAGTCATCCGAATCTACATAAGTTCATTTCTTGAAAAGTGTTTTCCTTTTTGACTTTATTAACTTATCTACCCATAGATCTATATACTAAGAAGATTATTTACTAAAGATAAAAGCATTAAAGACTATTAATGCACATAAACACAAAATAATAATGAGATCTTAAATGCATACATGATTATGAGTAGTAAAAAGATAGATCTATTATTTCAAATGCTTAAATGAGTTTTGAAAACATAAAACTATATTTTTATAAAAGATCTTTTGTTTAAAAATACTTTTTAATGGATAAACATAAAGCTTTTGGCATGAAAACTCCTTTAAATGCTAGATCTACTTTGTAATGGTTCGGTATTCTTGTCTTGATATCTCATTGTCCCTACCAAAAGATCATGGGGACATTTGGTTGAAATATCCAAGAATCACCTAGCCATAACAAAGATCTAAGGGTGAAAGGGGTAAAAGTTTACTTACTTGAAGTGGAATAGAAGATGAAAAGAAGAAATGGAAAGTTGTGTGAGTGTTTGGGGGGGTGGGGGGGGGGGGTGCTTTGGCTCACGGCAAGGAGAGGAAAATGGGGAGGATTTGAGAGCTTTTACACTTTGTAAAAGTTGAAAAGTGAAAGAATGAAGAGAGAGAGAGAAAAAGTAGTTTATATAGCATTGGAATTTAGGTTAAATGGAGTAAAAAAAATTGCAAATGGAGCATGGAGGGAGGCCATTCACGCCGGCCACTATTCATCAAGGGGGAGGAAGTTTGATTTTCAATTTTTGTGTTTTGATTGATTTAACTTGATGTTTAACTTGTCATAACTTGTAATGAAGTTTAAGGGACAAAAAGCATGGAGAAAAGAGATTGATTTGAGTGATGGTAAGGGTTGAAATTGTAGAGTGTGCTAAAAGGTAATATAGGTGGTACTTGTGAATAGTGAGGAATAGTAGACAAGACAATTTAATTTCTGGTAGTAATGAAATACGAATAAAAAGGCTATAACTGTATTTTTCATATGCCGGAAAATTATGAAAAATATATTTTTGAAATCCTTATTTTATTTCGGTTCAAATGAGTACTCATAAGTAAATTTTTGAAATTCTAGTTTCGGGGCACATTTTTCTATAATGGGTCTCGAGATGACCCATAATTGAAATTTTCTTAAAATCTGATATTTTCTTGGTTTGAAATAAAATCAAGAACTATATTCAAAATTAAATTTTCTTAGAAAAGTTTTTTAATTGAAAACCGAGGAAAAGCCGGAATTAGGGTTCCTAGTTCTCAGTATAGACTTGAGCTATTTCGGTTTAGGGTTTTGGTTTCTGGTTCTAGGGTTATCTTGGCTACTTGAAAAACCGGGGTTTACACATTATGTCATGTGCTCAATGTCAAAAGACAGATAACATTTCTCAACGGCATGAATTACCACAAAACAATATTCTGGTAATTGAGCTTTTTGATGTTTGGGGGATTGACTTTATGGGTCCTTTTCCCTCATCTTTTTCAAATAAATATATACTTGTGGCAGTTGATTACATTTCAAAATGGGTTGAAGCTGTTGCTTTACAAACAAATGATGCCCGAGTAGTTTTAAAATTTTTGAAAAAGAATATTTTTACCAGATTTGGGGTGCCCAGAGCTATAATTAGTGATGGGGTGTCTCATTTTTGTAACAAGCAATTTGAAAAACTTTTGGCAAAATATGGTGTTACACATAAAGTGACTACCCCCTATCATCCACAAACAAGTGGGCAAGTTGAAGTTTCCAATAGGGAGATAAAAAGAATTTTGGAAAAAACTGTCAATGCATCAAGAAAAGATTGGTCTTCAAAATTAGATGATGCATTATGGGCTTACAGGACTGCTTTTAAAACCCCTATTGGAATGTCCCCATATATGCTTGTTTTTGGTAAATCATGTCATCTTCCTGTAGAACTTGAGCACAAGGCATATTGGGCCATAAAATTTCTTAACTTTGATGAAAAAGCTGCAGGTAAAAACATATTGCTCCAATTGAATCAGCTGGAAGAATGGAGAAATGAGGCATTTGAAAGTGCTCGTATCTATAAGGAACGAGCAAAGAAATGGCATGATAGAAACATCATCAAACGAGATTTTTTTCCTGGACGAAAAGTTTTACTTTACAATTCTCGTTTGAAGTTGTTTCTTGGAAAATTACGGTCAAGATGGTCGGGACCGTTTGAGATTGCAAGAGTTTTTCCATATGGAATGGTGGAATTAAAAACTGAGGGTGATCGGACTTTTAAAGTAAATGGGCAACTGCTCAAACATTATTTTGAAGGGGAAAATCTTGACAGTACTACTACTGTCATGAATCTCAAAGAACCATGATCAGATCAGGAAAGTCGGGCTAAGCGACTTTAAACTAAGCGCTTCTTGGGAGGCAACCTATGTCTAATTTTAGAATAGTTTTTATTTGTTTTGTTTTGTTTTTACTAACTTAGTTATTAGTATGGCAGGTGATATTTGAAAAAAAATAAAAAAATGATTAAAAAAAAGATAAAAAAGGGAAAAAATGAAAAAAAAAATAGAAAAGGCTGAAAGCCGGCTTAGGGCAGCCAGCCTTGAGCAAGCTTTGAAAAACAGGAGAAAGCTGGCTCAATGCTGCCAGCTTTAGGCCGGCGTAAAAGTCAGTACAGAGGTAGATAAGCACCGCAAAAGAGGTTGGCTTAGGAAAGGTCTAGGCTGCCGGCTTACATGCCGACGTTTGAGTATAAAATTTACACCGACAAGGGAAGGTAAAGGCCGCCGGCTTAGTGCCGGCGTATGTTGAAGATTTCTTGGTTTCTGAAAATTCCCGATCAAAGTCGGCATCTGGGATTATAAGCCGCCGGCTTTATACCGGCGTATCCACTTAAGCCGGCAATGTAAATGGATAAGTGGCCAGCTTAATGCTCTCGGTATGTATATTTTTCGTTTACACTGGCTGTAAGCCGCCAGCGTACATTGCAGAAATGCCGGCGTAGGTCTGTAGATTGCTTTAAACAGGTACGAATCCTCTCTCTCTCTTTCATTCTCTCATACTCGCTCTCCCTCTCTCACTCTCAATCCCTCATTCATCAATCCATTGTGTTTATTCCATCTACCAAGTAAGTTTTCAATGATCTCTACGCTTAGTCATTTGTTCAAATCCATTATATTGCATTGTTTATTTGGATATGTTGATTTGGGTTTGATGATTATCTTTGATATCGATGTTGGCTATTGATGCATTTGATTGTTTGAATGATTTTTGATATGCTATTGAAGGAAGATTTCGGTTCCACACAATGAGATTGCAAGATTGTAATGTGATTGATGATTACTGTCAGATTGAAAAGTTAGGGTTCTTGAGCTATCTAAGTTGTCAAATTTCAAAATTTGGGGTTTTTATAAATTGATGAGACAGCTGCTAGATTAGATTGTTTTCATATTGGTTAGTAGCTCAAGTTATTACATTGTGCTCAAATTTGTTCGAATTGAAGTTGGAATTTGAATTGTGCTCAAGTTTAATGAAAATTTCAGAATGAAAATGTTTTTAAGGCTTTTAAAGAAAAATTTTTGAAAAACATTTCTGTTTGAAAATTTGAAAATTCCAACGTTCAATTCTGAGCTGGCAAGCTTAAGCTGCCAGCTTTGATTGTATTGTGCAAGTGTAAAATGATCCATGCAATTCATTGATCGATTCGCTCCACTAATTATATGCCTTGATATCAAAATTGTTCAAAATAATGTTTTAGGCATAAATTAGAAATTCATTGAAATTGTGCATTCCTTAATACTAATCGAATTCAAATTATCTGCAGGAATGGCTCCAAGACAAAAGCGACAAAAGACCACTGACGCCTCTACATCGGGTTCAGAGAACCGAAATCTGTGCCTAGTCAGCAGTATGCAAAAGATAGAAAGAAGAGGCTTGTCAAGAATGATTTTTTAAATATCCAGTATTTAGACTGGTGCCTACTGGGAAATTGGGATCATTGACCAGGTCAGGGAGATTATTCAAGATCCAGCATGGCTCAGACTATTTTGACTTTCGGAGCCGGCATACAAGAACTTGACGATAGAGTTCTTGTCCACAGTGAAAAATATCCCAAACCGAGATGAGACCACTTTCCAGTTCCAGGCCTATGGACAGATCAGGGAGGTGAAATTGAAGCAGATAGGTCACATTCTAGGACTGTATGATAGTGAGGAAGAAAACAGGAATTTGCCCAACAGTTGGCTAGTGGACATGACACAGGAGGCTTATTGGTTCCAGTTAGTTGGTCCTGAGAGATCAAATGAGCATTTTGTTCCGTCCAAGTCACTGGCCACGTCATTCCGTGCTGTCGAGTACAAGCTGCTCCACCATATTCTTGCACACACCCTGAGTTGCAAGAAGACGAGTCACAGCAAGGTGACTACATTCGACATGTGTTACCTGTTTAGCCTTATTAGAGGCTACAGGATTGATCTTGGGGTAGAGGTGGCGAATTTTATATACCGGCAGGCGGATGACACGAGGACTCGAGGTCTGGGTTATGGAGGCTACATTACTCGGTTATTGAAAGGGATGAACATTTTTGAGCCTCCACAGGATGACGAGGTGTTTGAGTGCAAGAGGATTACATCTGCACCATTCAGAGGTTGGGGATTGTTGAAAAACCCCAGAGCAGCATAGCCACCGGTATTGGAGGAGGTCGATATCCAGGATATCTTTCCTGGAGATGCCCCATTTGAGATGCCATCCACATCCGCTCCTCCTCCTCCTGCAGGCACTTCATCAGCGTATGGCATGGACCAGCTTAGGCTGGATGTTGAGGAGCTGAAGCGCTAGAGCCAGGAGCTCAGAGATAGTCAAGAAAAGGAAAGGAAGAAGAACAAGAAATTTAAGAAGACTATCTTTGAGGTGTTGAAGATGACCATTTGCTGCATTAGCCTAGAGACAGGGGCTGGCATGAGATATCAGACTTCATCTGAGTCACATCACTCAGATAGGCTCAGTTCAGAGTATACACGGACAGCCAGCCCAGGAGATACACAGAGACATACTCCTGAGGGTAGCAGCAGACAGAGTCCAGGGCCAGAGAGCTAGAGACCCTACTAGCTCTTAATTTAAGCTTTATTGTTTTTATTTTTATTGTTATTGGCCTGTATATTTATTGAGTACCCAAGTTCCAGTGGGTGAACTCATTTATTATTTTTCTATTTTTATTTCTGCTTTTATTTTTTGTTTTTGTTTTTGTTTTTCTTTTGTAGTGATTACAGGAAACAAGCAAAGCAAACTCACTTGCAATGCAAATTTTGATGACTATGCATCGACTGATTTCAGGGAATTATCCAATTCATTTTCATTCCTTTCCTATGTTTTTATTTGTTGCAAAACAGTGAGGACACTATTTGGTTGAAGTGTGGGGGAAGGGATAGAATTGCATGAAGTGTTAAAGTGATGAATATGATCTGTTAACTGTTGTTGTTATTTATATTGGAAAATCTCCACCTTGTATTTTTGGTTTGAAAGCAAATCATGAGGAAATTCTGCCAAAATTTTTTCAAAAATCTCTTAAAATTGGAGATAGTACAAAGAAAAGTCTGAAATCAGTGAAATTGACTTGTGAAAGTATCTTACTCACCTGTTGTGATTGGTTTACTAAGTGAGAATTAAGTTGTAAAATCCTTAAGAAACAAGTTTACTTGGTTTTTAACTTTGGAATTGGAAATTTAAGAGCTGGTCGAGTCCTTTTGTTGAAAAATAAACAGGTCTACTTCTAGGAAATTTTAGTTTGTATATATTCTTTGAATTTTAACACTTAGTGAAAGAGGTAGAAGAAACTTTTAAACTTAGTGATCCTTTATAAAAATAAGTCTTTGATATTGTATTGCATTCAAAAAGAAAGAAACAAGCATAGCCACTACTCCTCTGACTTAAAATTTTGAGTTATGAGTATCTGAACTTGAATGTTAAAGTGAGGAAGAGTTCTTAGGGGTATTTTGAAACTTGGTCACTTAGGTGATGAGCCTGGGATGTGCCAACTTAATGAACTTACTGTAACGAGAAGGGAAGAATGGCAAAAGTTCAATTCATGAGCTTTGAAAAGCAAAAAGATGGAGGCAAAAATCTCAAAATAAATAAATAAATAAATAAATGCTTGAGAAAGAAAAAAGAAAAATAAATGCAAAATAATGAGACTTATAATAAAGAAGGAGAAATTCTAAGGAAAAAGTAGATACCACATGCTTTCATTTTGTGTTACTTAGATTATATATACAAAAACTAGAAATCCAAAGAAGTTTAAATGAGTATTTTTCCTTAGTGGATTGAGTATTTGCTTTTGAATAGAATGTTCCTTTGTTAAAAGTTGAGATTAAAACTTGTTTTGTTTGGATTAACTTCTCAATTTTGATTATAGTACTCTAATTACAAGAAATTGGTAAGGTTAAAGCTGTAGATACAAGAAAAACAAGTTAAAGAAATTGAGATTAAATTGGAAAATTGTACTATCTATAAAGAGATTTCATTTTATTCTTCATTTTGCTTGAGGACAAGCAAAAGTTCAAGTGTGGGGGAATTGATAAGATCATATTTTATACAAATCTTGATGATCAAAAGAGCTAGAATGGATATTTGTTTTGATTAAATTTTATGTTTCAGGACTAATTTGGACAAAGAAATCAAAACAAGAGAATTTGAATCGAAAATAGGAAAAATTGAAGTCAAGACCGGCAATTCAACATTCAAAGCCGCCGGCTTTTAGACGGCGTAAAACTCAAGGCCGCTGCAGCACTGCCAGCTTTGCCGAGCATAAGTTTCAACTACACTCAAAGCAGCCTCAAAGCTACCGGCGTAGAAGATGAAGAAGCCAGCGTACTTGAAGGCCGGCAGCTCAGAAATGAAACATCACCAGCTTTGAAGGAGTTACATTATAAGCCGGCACTTAAGCTACTGGCTTTGAGGCAGCGTACATCATAGATCTAAAGCGACATGAAGATATCAAACGCTTGGAGGAAATTGAAGAGACAAATCTATTGGAGTGTCTACGCCGGTGTCTAAGCCGCCGGCTTAGGGACAGCGTTCAAGCAAAATTGATGCAACGCTTCATTTCTGACCACATATGCCGGCTAGATCTACATCTAAGCCACCAGCGTAGAAGCGGCCTACATGTGTAACTGATATTGAAGGCTGCCAGTACACTGCCTGCGTAAAGGAGAAATTGAAGATACACCGCCTGTAAGCCGCCAGCGTAGGATCCATAACTGCCGGCGTACAAAGTGAAACAGCAATGTTCATTTAATGTCTTGCACGAAATTTTTCCTATAAATAGGGGGTCTTCTACTCTATTTCAGAATCATCCAATCATCCAATCCACATCCCTAGTAGCTCTAGAATACATTACAATACTTAGAATTAGGCATTCCATAGAGATTTTTGAAGAGATATTTAAAGATATTCAAGAATTTGCAAGTGAAGCTTTGGTATTTTAAATTGGTGATATCTAATCTTTTTCTTTTATGCAATTCATATATCTGAATAGTTTGATCATAATGAAATCATTTGCGATTTCTTATCTGATTTTTGAATCATCATCCATGAGTAGCTAAATTCTTTTTGTGGGAAGTTGATGAAGCTTTAAACATGCTAAAATGATCTTTGAATCCATGTTATAAGATAGTTAGAATTATGAGATATTCATATTGAGTTCTGATTATTCATTATATCTTTGGTGTATAAGGATTCTAATAACTCGGAAGGGAAATTAGGGTTCATATGAATTTATAAATTAGATTAAATTACAATTGCGGAAGCGGCGGAGTTTAATCTAATTTATAAATTGTCCATGAATATTAATGCAATATTTTGTGTTGATTTCTCACTAAGGAATTAGGGGATGTTAATATAAAGTATTAGTCAATTATAGAATCGGAAGGTTTATAGTTGTAATTTTGATTCCACAAATAATATATTTAGCGAAAGTTATTGAATTATTTCGTGGTTTAAAAGGTTTTTAAACTCTGTTTTTAAATCTTGACAATTTCTTATGAATATCCATAAATCTAATTATCATTATAACATGACTTCAAGTTGATTGGCAATAGTTTAAAGTAGATTCTGCTTCTTCCCACATTTTTCCACCATATCCCTCTGTTTAAAAACTCATTGCATTCATATAGATATTTAATTAGATAATTTAGTTTAATCTAATCATTTTAAAAAGATCAATTGCCTAGATATTAGTATTAGTTGATCATTGTCTAGTAGTTAATAGATCTCCGTGGGATCGACACTTGACTCATGATATATTACAATAGAAGGCCCAGTATGCTTGCTGGAAAGATGCTTTAAAATTCAATATTAAATATAGCACATCATATCTAAAGGGTTAAAAGAATCAATTTCACCCATTTTCCTTGTTTATGGAATCACAAAATTTCTAAAAGATCAAAATTTTCCTCCATAATTCCTCCAAACCTTAGAAGCCATTCAATACAAATTAAACCGAAACCAATAATCGGGTTACAATGGTTAAATTAGAATTTTATTCTTTGTAATCTCAAAATATTCTAACTAAAGTATTGATGTAATTCAAATATTTAATTGGGGTTTAGATTCTTGAGTATTGATCAGTTTTTGATATTTTTGCTTCTTTTTTTTTTTTTTGTAATTCTAAAGATTTATCTTTAAGCTATCTTTATATAATCAATAGGTTTTAGAAATTACTTGTCTTCTATTGTATTTTGAAATTTATGATCAGCTATGATTATTTGTTGAATTATTGATTATTATCACAACATATTATCTTTTATTGTTTATGAATTATTTATTCTATTAATAGTAAATTTTCTAGTGTTATTTTATAGTCTTAAAATATTAAAGGTAATTTAATAATCATTATATCACTATTAAGATCTTATTTTTCTAAATTTTGAGTTCAAGGAAACTAATTTAAATTTTATAGTAATGATTGGTTTATCAGTGATCATTATTTGTTCATGCTTTAATAATTTTTTTTTTATTTCGCAAAAACTTAGCAGTGATTTGTATGACTTTTTATTGTAGTTTATAATTCTATATTGTATTTCTAATAATTATTATAATCGATTTATGTAAAATTAGGGTGATTACAATGACACTATCATAAACCCTAAAATTTTATGATCTTACGAGTAAATCATAAAGTCAGAATTAAAACCGGATCGCTAAAAGTCAACTAGGTCAACAAGAAGTGTCACGCCGTATAGGGGTATCCTAAACGTAAGAGTCTGCCACATACCATATAAGACTCTCGAATTACTATCCAAGCCTTTCAGGAGTCTTGTATAGATGTAAGGCGTTCCATTACTACAATAGAATACTCTATTTAATGGAGTTAAAGAGTTTAATTCGGCATTCAATAGCATTAGATAATAAATCAAAACACATAGGTAATAAGTTACAAATTCTAAGGGCATTCTCCTGCAAAAAAATATTTAAAGGTCCATCACAGTTATCCAGAGTCTTTTGGTTTCCTTTGGAAGTCTAAACAAATTTGAATACAACTTCTATAGGAAACGCCTAACTCCTGTACCTGAGCTGTAGCCTGTCTCGGTCTAAGCCATATAAACTTGTGCTGCAATAGATAGAAACTATAGGGGCGTAAGCTATACTAGCTTAGTGAGTGAAAACTTCCATGATAACAATTATAACACATAAATCAAACAAGTGATTAATGAGACAAATGATATGGATCAAACACGTGAATTCAACAAACATTTGACCAGCCAGAAATCATATGTGGATGGACTTGCACCCTCCATCCCAAGTTAGCAGATTAATGAATCCTGCGGTACGACACCATTTAAGCTCATGGTCAGCCAACTTATAATTCGTTTTATGGATCGCGATTAACCAACTCAATAATTCGTTTTATGGATCAAGATTAACCAACATTTACACCGTTTAGGCTCACGGAAAACCAACATATGCTAATGCTCCATCCCCATCGTGTTATGAATGAGTTCAATTTCATCTTCAATTCCGAATAATCAATTATACCAATTCTTTTAGGTGACCAATTAATATTCACAGACAGTCAATTCTAGCTCATCTATACAAGCAATGATTAATCACCCGACTTCGATATTCTTTAAATTCAACTTTACATAACAACAACAGACATAATAATTCCCATTCAACCCCATCATGCATATTCATTTTATCTTTGTTAAGTAACTAGTGCAACTATCATCACAATCACAAACAATAATTGAAATCGGAAGTGATACTCATGCGGCTATGATTCACAGGTCTTTTAGTAATAGTAATTGGGTGGCAGGGATTCATCGGTTTCGGGATCACCTAACAAGGAAGAAATACCCTAATAAGTATTTCATCACTTAACTAATTCAAACTATAAATCAAAACTAATCAAAATCGTAATTGTCGCTATTTGCAGAAGTCCCGACTTAAAACGGCTATAACTTGGTCATTTTAACTTGGAATTTCACAAATTATATATCGATTTCTATTTACTTCGAAAGATCTATCTAATTATAATATTATTTTAAAGTTTTGAAAATATTTTGGTTAGGAAACAGAGGGATCAGATCTGATCAGTAACTATTTCCATTTCCGAAAAAGAGTTTGTAATTGTTTAAAATGTATCTATTTGATAATTCAAGTATACATGAAATATGAATGGTTTCCTAACATGAATGACATGTGATGAGTTCAATGTATGCATGATCTCGATGATTCTTGCTAAAAGAAAATTTTAGAACTCTTTATTTTGCAAGACTTCAACAATAACTACTTTTTGAAAATCTAGTTTTCTAACTTTGACATCACACTAGTGTTTTGGAATTCATTCTTAGGAATTTCTAGTTATCTTAGTTGAAATTGAGTCTTCATAACATATACTACCTAAGACATTCATTTCTACATAAAAATTTGCATTTTTCTCTTTACAAATATGTTTTCAAATAGGATTTACTCAAAAATTCGAATTTTTAGAAATCCACTTTTTGAATGATTCATTTGGGAAAAACTTGTGTAATGCATTAAGATTTGAGACTTTACTATACCTACTACCTAAGGACTTCGTCTAATACATAAAACTTTCATTTTGAGCTTGAATAATAGGTGTTTCCATAGGCATCATCCAAAGTTACGAATTTACTACTAATCAAAATTTTCCATCTCATTCTATTCTTGTTTTACAACATTAATCTCATCAAAACTCATTTCAACTTATAAAAAATCACTACATTAATGATATCTAATTACCTATACTCTCATTTTTCCAAATAAAACATGAGTTTTAAAGTTGATACAAGGGTTTTCAAAAATAGAGCTTTGAAGTCATACGAATTTTCTTTTGAACATTTCTAAACAAAAACTTTTCCTTTTTAAGTTCGTTGTCTTATCTACATAAAGATTCACTAACTACCACATTATATACACAAGACTAAATCCTTTATGAGCATTAATGCATGAAAACACAAAATATCTATATGAACATGAATGTCAAGTATAATTGAGTGTCTAAGTGCTAGATCAACTGCTCATAATGCATGAAAAAGAGTTTAAGAACATGAACATATATTATCATGCAAGATCTCTACTTCTATATGCATGAACATGATATATTCTCAACCAAAAACTCATCAAACACAAGATCTACTTGTGATGGCTTGATATTCATGTTATTAGCATTTTCTTATCCTAGCAATGATCATGGGGATTTAAGGTGAAAATAAAATATAAATAATCTTGCTATTACAAGATTAAATGGTGGGAAAGCTTAAGAATCATCACCCTAAAGTTGGATTTGGTGAAGAAATGAAGAGAAAGAAGCTTGTTTGTGTGTATGTGTGTGGAGGGGTGGAGCCTCACGGCAATAGAGAAAAAGAGAGGGTTTTGTGATTTTTTGAACAAATGAAATGAAAATGAAGGAGAGAGAAAGTAAAGGATTATTTATATTAGTGTAATTAGGGTTTGTTTGTATAATAAAAGGAGAAAAATAAATTAAATAGAGGGCAAAAAAAGGGGGGATTTTGTGGTGGGCCATAATAGAAAAAGAGAGAAGGAGAGTTGAATTTGTTTGAAATTAGAATTTATGTAATAAAATGTATTAAATGTGATAATTTATTTAAGAGACAAAAATTTCTTGGAAAAGAAAATATAATGAGTGTTTGTAAGGATGTAAGACTAGGGTATGGGTTGTGTATGTAGTAGGTTGTACTTGTGAATAGTGATAAATAGTAGACAAGACATTTACTTTACCGGTAGTAAAGAAAATACGAAAAAAATGCTATAACTGTAATTTTTATAACCCGAAAAATTATAAAACTTATATTTTTGAAATTCTTATAAAATTTTGGTTCTAAGGAGTATTCGGGAATATTTTTCTGAGTTTCTAGTTCCGGGGCTCGCTTTTCTCTAATGGAGCTCGGGAAGGCTCGGAATAGAAAATTTTTCGAAATCAAAACTTTCAATGGTTTGAAATATACTTTAAAACAATATTTCATATTAAATTATTTTATAAAAGTTCTTTTTGATATGAAAACCGAAGGAAAGCCAGATCTAGGGTTTCTAGGTTTCTTTACTAAGCTTGAACTAATCCGGTTTAGGGTTTTGTTTTCCGGTTTCCGAAGTTTTCTTGACTACTAAGAAAACTGGGGTTTACAAGAAGCCCTAGTGAGATTAGATCCGAAAATCTCATGCTTGAAACCCTAAGACAACAAAAAAGGGATAATCATAGATTATAGTCCATAATAGTGTAATACACAACCTAAAGATAGATTTGTCCGAAAATCTTTTGTTTTAGGACCGAAAGGAATAGATTTCGAAAACAATGTCCTGGTGCACAAACGGTAAAAATAATATCCATGAAACCTTAGACTCGTAATAATAGAGGATTCTAAAAATATCAGTTTTAGAATTTTTCGGCACTAAAAATATCATATATGGCCATTTTACACGTATTTTCACTACTACTGACATTTTATTTATCTAGTCTACTATTTATTGTACTATTTCTACTATTCATCTATCTCTATTTTTTCTTACAACTTACACCTATTTCTTACATTGACATTACCAATATTATTTTTTACTTAACTTCTCTTACACTTTACTTACTTTTCTTTACCAAAATTAATTTATAGTCACATCTTCTCTCTCCCTCTCATTGTTGCCATCTACTCCCTCCGTCTCCTCTATCTATTTTATTTTTCTTTTTCAATTAATTTTAATCACATAAATTTCCACTCCATTTCTCCATAAATAGCACATCTCCCTTCATTTCTTTCACACACTTCTTTACCATAACAAAACTCTCTCAAATTCTCTCCACAAATCCTCTCTCAAAAATCTCTTCCCAACTCTCTCATCTTTCCATGTTCTTACTATTTCCATACAACATCAATCCCTCTTTCTTCTACCACCCACTTCTCTACATTAGGTAAAAATTCCTAGAAATATTCTTTATGCTCATGTAACTTAACATGACCATAGTGTATGTTTTATAAACCCATAGGAGTTAAGAAAGTAACAATATGTTCATGTTTTGTTCTTATTCATGCAAAATTTTATTATTGTATTATGTTATGCTATATTATTCTTGCTTCTAATGTAACTCCTATATGTTATTAAATATATTTATGTATATTTATTCTTAGACTCTATGAGCTCACTAACATAACTTTATTTATTCATGCAATTTTATTTCTTACAATTTATTTATTTATTTCATGCAATTTTATTAAGGCGAGTCTTTTTAGTCTTATACTTATCTTCATCAAGTCAAAACAATTTTTCTTTTGTTTTCTTATTTTCTTTATGGACTTGCCCATATCTAAGTCCGGAAAGCCTTGACACAAGCTAAGACTTCCCTATACTTGACTTTTATTATGTGCTTATTTTAGTTCTATATCTTTTATCTCTATATGAATTATTTTTGTTCATATTACTTAGCTACAAGTTCATATTCATGTATGACTATAGTGTTGTTGTTTTAATAAAATAAAATGAGTTCTCTCTTTAATAAGGAAAATAAGACTAAACTCACCATAAAAATAAGTTTTATTATTTAGGAAAGATTTTCCATCAAAGACTTAGAAATTTTATTTCAACAAAATTCTTTTGAAAAATCTAGACAAGTTTATCATGAATTTTTGAGTATTAATATTATAGACTTCTTCAAAATTCAAGTAGGTAGTTCATTACACTCTCTTTTTCTAACCATTAAATTAAAAACGTATTATTAAGTCTTAAGGTTGATAATTCTTCATTATGAAAAATTTCCTTAAAAGCTTACTTATAAGATCATCAACAACAATTCAATAAGAACTAAGAACTAGACAAGTTTTTCAAGTCAAATTAAGATCAACTCGCTAGTTAAAATCCATATACCACTTAAAGAACTAAGCTTTAAGACGTAAATTCATTTTTTTTGTGAAAATAATAGTTATAATAATTAGACACTCACTTGTAATAAACTAAAGATTTTTCCAATAATCTCTAAAGGCCCATGCGTTGAAAATTTTGAAGTAAGAAAGAAGTATTATAAGCATGAAAGTTTAGAACAAGTCTGTAAGCCCCAAGATTTTTCGATAATATTAGCAAACCCTAAGAACCGGAAGTTGAAATGAAACCCTAAAGTTAACCTAGTTATACGATTAGTCTAGTGAATCTAGATCCGGCACTCCGGTTTCTTAAACCCTAGAAAACGAAATTGAAATAATTGTGGAATCGGTTCGTAATAATATAGGGAAGCCTAAAAATATCAGATTCGAATTTTTCTAGTGTCTTCGGATCCGATCGGGATCAGTTTTCGAAAACCGCCCGGAGCACGGATAGCAAAAATATTCCGACAACACCAATAGATTCGTAAAAATATAAGGTTTTCAAAAATATCAGTTTTAGAATTTTTCGGTAACTAAAAATAACAGATATAGGCCTTTTACGCGTATTTTCTTTACTACCGGTATTTTAATTGTCTAGTCTACTATTCATAGTACTTTTCTACTATTCACCTATCTCTACTTTTTCTTACACTCTATTCTTACACTCTACCATACCTATACCTTACAATTTACCTTCCCCATACAACTTTAATCACATCACACTTTACACATTACTTCTTTTATTACAAAACAAACAAAACAAATCAATTTTTCCCCCTATGCAAGCAAAACCGGCGCCTCTCTCTCCTCTTCATCACAATTTATTTTCTTTTCCAATTTATTTAATTACATCTAATTTCCACTCCAAAAATCTATAAATACCCCCTTCCTCTTCCATTCTTTCACACAACAAAAATTCATACTAAAACTCTCAAAATCACTCCACAAAATTCCTCTCCCAACATCTCTCTCAAGTTCTCTCTTTTCCTTAGAAAATCCATTCCCACATAATACTACAACCCATTCTTTTCTTCTTCAACCACACATAAACTTTAGGTAAAACTTCTCTTATTTACTCATCATGTTCATATAACTTAACATGAGTTTAGTGTATGTTTCTTAGACTCATTGAGTTAAAGAAGCAACAATTTATTCATGTTTTGTTTTTGTTCATGTTCTTATTTTCTTTATGTTACTATTATGTTATTATTATTTCTAACCTAACTTATATAAGTATTATGTATATTTGTATATATATTTATTTAGAGCATATAAGCTCACTTGTTATTTATTTATTTTCAAGTCTTG
This sequence comes from Combretum micranthum, assembly GCA_024138025.1. Lineage (NCBI taxonomy): Eukaryota > Viridiplantae > Streptophyta > Magnoliopsida > Myrtales > Combretaceae > Combretum > Combretum micranthum. The sequence continues at coordinate 14,062 of JAMXBD010002069.1, read as the reverse complement.
CAATTATTTATTTACTTGTTTTATGCAATATTAAGACTAGTCTTTCTAGTCTTAGACTTGTCCATATCAAGTCAAAACAATTTTATTTCTTTGCTTTTCTTTTCTTTGAGGACTAGTCCATTCTTAGTCCCGGGATACCTTGATGAAGCTAAGGTTCCCAATACTTGACTTTACTTTTATGCTCTTACTTCATTTATGTTGTTTTTTATTTTCATAGTCAAAAACTCTCATTCATACATGAATATGTTGTTATTGTCTCAATCATAATAGAAATGAGTTTTCTTAAAATAAGAATAAGAACTCTTTTTAAATATAAATTTTGTCACATAAGAAGTTATTTTCCTTAAAGGTTTGAAATTTATCTTAAACAAATATCTTCTAAAGATAGTAACAATATATGGTTTTTACCAAGAAATACATAAAGTAAAGTTAATATAAATTCTCTTTTCAAATAAATAAAAAGTTTCTTTAGACTTAAACAAAGGATTTCTTAGATTCAATTGTCAAAGTTTTCCACCAACACTAAAGTCTAAGATAAGTTTTTCAAAAATAACTTATAAGATGATTTCTTTTAAAAGTGGAACTAACCATAAAGTATTTAGAAAGACTTTGTTTTCCAAAACGCTAGAAATAAATTTATGGAAATCTTGAAAGATTAAAATAACTTTTTAAGGAATGGAGTTAAAAGGAGGAAATACTCATTTATGATAACTTAGGAAATTTTTCAAAAATAAAATTCTTTTCAAGCCTTAAGCTTATCTCACTTTCAAGACATTTGTTTTACAAAACCATTGTTGAGACAACACCAAATTCATGCATATAGTATGAGATTATACATAATGTATATACATATATTCAAGGGATTTTTCAATCATACTATATATCTATATTTTTGTACAAAAGCCCTTGAGTGAAGTAAAGTTTGAAAACTCTAGTTTTGAAGTTTGGAAAATTCGTATCAAATCTGTACGCTACTATTCCGAGACCCAAATAACTTCTTTTGATGAAAATAACCTTAGAAATAGATAGATCTTTTCGAGTAGGTAGAAATCGGTATATAATATGCGAAATTCCGAGTTAAAATGAGCAAGTTATGGCCATTTTAAGTTGGATTTCCATTCCATACGATTTTACGAATTCTTTAAGATAGAAGTATAGAACTTGAATAGATCTTGGATGAAATACTCATGTTGGGTATTTCTTTTGTTTAGGTGTCGAGGATCACGATCTTGTCTTCCCCGAGGATTACTTCGACTCCTAGAGCGCTATGGACGAGTGAGTTTCCTTTACGCTTATGTATTCGCGCATGTGCTTGTAGAATAGAGCACTAGATGTAGGAAAAGATAAAATTGATATGCATGTGGGATATTATGGGAATTATGTATGTGATTCGTTGTGTGCGATCAATGAACGATAAGTATATCGGAACCCGATTTGTGATTGATATAAATGTTTCCATGTATGTATTGTTATGTGTGCAAATATTGTTTGATCGCTTTAAATGATTTAATGCATATTGAAATCCCATATAATAAATTGCTCATGCATATCACTTAGAATATCATTTCGAAGTTTTGCTACTACTCCTCAGCGTGGGACCGGAAAGGTAAGCTGCCTAGCTACATCTTGAGGGTTAGGACGTACGGGGAATACGGCCTCAAGGTGTAGCCGAGCCGGATCGATCGCTTTGGGCATGGAAGGCCCGGGGACTAGTAGTACGGTTCGTTGGAACCCCAAGACGCGCGCAAACTTGAGGAGGTTGTTCGGGACCCAGTTCAAAGCATTCCCTAACCACCGATGGAGGGGTAAATCCATCAAACATACGAAACCGGATAGTCGTATGTAATGTTTGATCATATGGTTGTTGCATTCATATGCTTGATTAATAAACTTGTTTGATTGTTGTTATGAGTACTATTGCGTAAGGAATATCTCACTAAGCTAGTCATGCTTATACTCCTATAGACTTTTGATATTGCAGGATTATCTTTTGCACCCGAGACCACCTTGATTTCCCGGGTAGAATCCTTATTTTGAGAAGCTTTTGGAGGCAATCTATTTTGAAGTTATAGAGTAGATTTCTTCTAAAATCTTCTAGCTTTAGTTATGTTATATTTAGAACCATGTTATTATGAATTATCGGGGGAATGCCCCTTAGAAGCTGTAAGACTTTTATTTCAATGAAATATATTAAGTGTTATTTTGCATGTTCCGCTGCCAATGTCTTAAAATGCATTACTCCACCGGTCTCCCTTTGTTGTGAATGTACGCCTTGTACCGATATGGAAGCTTTCGAGTGACTGAGGTAGTCATTCTTAAGTTTTAATATTGCGTACGGCGGGCTGTCACGTTTAGGGTACCCGGGGGTGACAGTTTAAGTTGGTATCAGAGCATCAAGATTAGGGAAAGAAACAGTAAGTTAGAAATAGAAGTCTTAAGAATAGGATAAGTTTAAGATTAAGCCATAAGAGTTTTAGGAAGAATCCTAGAATTATAGGAAGTGGGGATTTATGGGAAACACATGTTCTATGACCATACCTAAGATATGTAAGTGGCCCTAGGACTAATTTATACCCTTAAGAAGAATAGGAGGATTTCCAAACCGTTTTAAGCTTAAGAAAACAAACCCTTGTAAGTTAACTAAAAGAAAGAGTTAACTTGCTTTCTGAAACTAAAAGGAAAATACGTTTACGTAAAAGACTATACAACCAACCTTAGGTAACGGGAGAAAGTCTCAGACGCCATCAACGGATCGAAGGTGACAAGAAGGTGAAACCAACCCTGATTCCCCAAATTCAACAAGGATCAAGAACAGAAGTAAGGAGCCATGATGAGAAGAAGAGTCGTATTCACCCAAGACGCAACGCCTTAGTATTAAATCGCAACTAATCAAAAGATGTAGTTAAGTTTTTAACAAATAAAAGTAACCTAATGATTTCTTGATAATGAGATTCCTTTGTTTTAGTTTTATTATATTATTTCTCTTTTTGTGATTAACATGCATGATTTTGATTTCTTACTTTGTAATTTCTTTGAATTGTATTTAATTTCATAATTTCTTATTAAACTCCTATCAATCCCTATTTTGTCAATTTATTTCCTTAAGTTTTGTACCTTGATTTAAATTTCTAGTCTTTATATTTGAGATTTCCGTGATTTCGTAAACGTTAGTATGGAGCGTAACTAGAAACTAAAATCTAAACGATTAAACAGCCGTCCAAGAAGACGTAGGAATAGAGAACAAAGAGATTCCAACAACGTACCAGCTGAACGAGGAGTACCCCGCGTAACCAACCGAGAATAACCCTGCTCCTGCCCCAACCAGCAAAATGACTTTGCAGCTGCCATTGGACAGATGAACCAGTTATTAGCTATTTTGATTCAGCAACAAAATCAAAATAACCCAGCTCCTGCTCCACCTCAGAATGCTCCTGAAGCTACGGTAGAAGCACCCGGCGAACAGTCACATGCTGCACCATTTCCACCACCACCACCGCCAGATCACATCAAAACTTGCTCGCCAATTTCATCAAAAGTAATACCTACTTTGATGGAACCTTCGGAAAACCAGCTGAGGCCGAAGATTGGTTGGCCCAGATTGAGAGATCGTTTGATGGTTATGAAGTACCCCACCACTTAAGAGTCAGTTTTGGGACATTCATGTTGAAGTTCAATGCTCGCATATGGTGGGAATCGAAGAAGCGAGAATTGCCTGCTCCAGTTACGTGGGATATGTTTCGAGAAGAGTTCTTGGAGAACTACTTTCCAGGGAGTCTCAGAGTTCGGTACAGTGCTGAGTTCTTTAACATTACTCAGAAAGGGAGAACCATCGAGCAGTACGAAACCGAATTCAGTCGCTTGTTGCAGTATGCTCCTGATCCTATAAGCACAGCGAGGAGTTAAAGAGACAAGTTTTCTTGAATGGGTTAGATGAAGACCTAAAGATTCGCTTGGTGGAGTTTGATGTTAAAGTTTTAAGGGGCTAGTGGAAAAGGCTCGAATTATAGAAGAGGCCAAAAAGATGAAAACAAAAGCTCCGGAGAAGAAAGTGTTTGTGTTCGGAAGGAAGCCTATGAAGGACCAAGTTCTGGGTTCAAAAATAAGAGGTTTAAGACCTTTGGAAGTTTCAAAGGAAGTGGAAGCAATCAGAGGGAGGTGACCAAGGTAGATGTCACATGCTGGAAATGCCGAGGGAAGCATTATCCAAAGTCTGCCCACAATTGCAAAACAAGTGCTTCTTTTGTGGCAGCCCGATCATAAAATCTGGAGTGTCCCAAGAAGAACACCAGTGTCTGCTATGTGTGCAAGCAGCCAGGGCACTTTGCAAATGAATGCCCAAAGAGGAAAAATGCTCTTGTGAGGTCATCCAACACCTCGGGAGGATCCGCCCTTGTCAGAACCAACAATGGCAATGGAAATGGGAACCGCTCTGGCACCTCGATGCATGGAATGAGAGTCTACAACCTGGAGGGCCAGTGGATGTGCGAGGAAGCAGATGATGAGGAGGAAGGATGTGAGTTTGCTGCCTTGGAGGGAACGAAGGCTATGATCATGGACTCGTTGCAGGTTAGCCTTAACCTTAAGCTTTCGTTTTGTTTATAGTATCTTTTTACGCTATTAATCTGTCGCAATAGAATCCCTATACCTCTTTAGCCTAAAGCTTTAGAAAAGTTGATAAATAGTATGGTTAGTAATAGTGCGTGTTAAACGCAGGAAGTATACGAGTAGCTAACGAGACCGCTTACGCCTTGTTTGATACCGGAGCCACCCATTCGTTTATCACCCCCCCTTGCTAAGAAGAGTGGATTACCTATAGTCACCACCGCTACCAGCTTCAAGATAAAGACACCCACGGGTAGCGTCGTAACCACCCAAGAGATGTTGAAGGAATGCCCTTTAGAGATCCAAGGTCACCATACGACAAGTGATTTGATCGTGTTGGAGATGAATAAGTATGAAGTAATTCTTGGAATGAGTTGGTTGACCCATGTTAAAGCCACGGTAGATTGTCGAGAAGAAGGTGAATTTTAAGGATGTAATGGGAAGGATATTGAGTTTAAAGGAGAATCCACGGTCGTAAGGAGGCAAGGATTAAGTTCGCTTGAGTTGGTGACGGATGAGAGGAGATTGACCAACAAATCAATGCTATAGAAGAAGAAGGTGAAGACCAAAGGTGGAGGATATACCCATAGTCAATGAGTTTCCTGATTTTTCCTAAGGAATTACCTGGATTGCCACCAAAGAGGGAGATCGATTTTGAGATTAGCTTGATGCCAAATACCGAGCCGATATCAAAAGCTCCATACCGCATGGCACCGGTAGAGTTGAAGGAACTCAAGAAGCAATTACAAGAGCTTCTGGATCAAGGATTTATACGCCCAAGTGTATCACCATGGGGAGCACCAGTTTTGTTCGTTAAAAGAAGGATGGATCCATGAGGTTATGTGTCGATTACCGGGAGTTGAATAAGGTTACAATCAAGAATAAGTATCCATTACCCCGGATTGATGATCTCTTTGATCAGTTGCAAGGAGCAAGCGTGTTTTCACGCATCGACTTGAGATCTGGATACCATCAGTTAAGAGTAAGGCCGGAGGATGTACCAAAGACTGCTTTTCGAACTCGATATGGACATTATGAGTTCTTAGTAATGTCTTTTGGATTGACAAATGCACCTGCCGCTTTCATGGACTTGATGAATCGAATCTATAAGCCCTTTGTTGGATAAGTGCGTTATAGTTTTCATCGACGACATTTTGGTCTACTCAACCACACGAGAGGAACATGAGGAACACCTCCGTATGGCGCTTCGGACGTTAAGAGAACATAAGTTGTATGCCAAATTGTCAAAGTGTGACTTTTGGTTGGATAAGATATCCTTTTTAGGACATGTTGTTTCAGGAAGTGGCATATCGGTTGATCCCGAAAAGATTAAGCAGTGATGGAGTGGAAGCAACCAAAACGGTAACGGAAGTAAGAAGCTTTCTTGGTCTAGCTGGCTATTATCGAAAGTTTGTAAAGAATTTCTCGACTATAGCCAAGCCGTTAACGCAACTTACTCAAAAGAATGAGAAGTTCATCTGGACCGATAAAAGAGAAAGGAGTTTTCAAGAGCTCAAGCAAAAGCTTGTATCCGCACCGATACTCGTTTTGCCAAACCCTGAGAAGCCTTACACGGTGCATAGCGATGCATCAAGAAATGGTCTTGGATGTGTGCTAATGCAAGAAGGAAAAGTGATTGCTTATGCTTCGCGACAGTTGAGACCACACGAGCAAAATTATCCGACGCATGACTTGGAGCTAGCTGCCGTTGTTTTCGCACTCAAGATATGGAGGCATCACTTGTATGGACAAAGATGCGAAATATATACGGATCACAAAAGCCTCAAGTATCTATTCACTCAGAAGGAGTTGAATATGAGACAACGGAGATGGTTAGAGCTTATAAAGGACTATGATCTTGGAATCAACTATTGTCCAGGAAAAGTTAATGCCGTCGCGGATGCCTTGAGTCGGAAGAATCATGAGGAAGTTGCCGCTTTGTTGACTGACCAAAAGGAGTTGGTAAAGAATTCGAAAGGCTGAGTATCGAATTCATTGGAAAGATGTGGAGGTGGAAATATCTAGCTTGGTGATGGAACCAACCCTTGTGGAACGAATTAAAGAAGCTCAACGATATGATGAAGTCATACAAAGGATCAAACGGGAAGTACAAGCGGAGAAGTATACTGATTTCACCGTAGATGACGAGGATGTAGTGAGGATGAAGGGAAGGTTATGTGTGCCGATGATGAGGATATGAGAAAGGAAATCATGAGTGAAGCTCATAACTCAGGATACACAGTACATCCGGGAGGAACTAAGATGTATCAAGATCTTAAGAGCCACTTTTGGTGGAATGGAATGAAACGGGATGTAGCTGATTATGTGATGAAGTGCCCAACTTGCAACAAGTAAAGGTGGAACATCAAAGGCCGGAGGATTGCTAAAGCCTTTGCCGATACCTGAGTGGAAGTGGGATCAAATCTCGATGGATTTCGTGTGTGGACTACCAAGGACATCGGCAGGATATGATGCCATATGGGTCGTGGTAGATCGCTTGACCAAATCGGCTCATTTCATACCAATCAACATGACGTACTCAATGGACAAGCTAGCCAAGCTGTACATAAGGGAAATAGTACGTTTACATGGAGTACCTGGAATTGTGTCAGACCGAGATCCCAGATTCGTGTCTAAGTTTTGGACAAGTTTACAAAAGTGTATGGGGACAAAGTTGCACTTTAGCACAGCTTATCACCCCCAAACCGATGGACAATCGGAACGGACGATCCAAACCTTGGAAGACATGTTGCGTGCCTGTGTTATGGAATTTAAAGGAAGCTGGGATGCTCATTTGCCGCTCATAGAGTTTGCCTACAACAACAGCTATCACTCGACCATACAAATGCCGCCATATGAAGCTTTGTACGGACGACGCTGTAGATCGCCTCTGTTTTGGGATGATGTGAAAAGCTTGCTATTGGACCAGATTTGGTACAAGATGCAGCAGACAAAGTGAAAATCCGACAGCGAATGAAAGAGGCCCAAGATAGACAGAAAAGCTGGGCAGATCTGAAAAGGCGAGTTCTCGAATTTCAAGTAGGAGACCATGTGTACTTAAAGATAAATCCAATCAAGAGTATACATCGGTACGCTCACAAGGAAAGTTGAGCCCACGGTACATTGGACCTTTTGAAGTGCTTGAACGAGTGGGAGATCTAGCCTATCGCCTAGCCTTGCCGCCAAACCTGTCAGGTGTGCACAACGTGTTTCATGTATCGGTCTTACGCAAGCATGTAGCGGATCCAGAACGAGTAGTAGAGTTGGAGCCAGTGTTGCTAAAGGAGAACCTCACTTATGAGGAACACCCGGTACAGATTTTGGATAGAAAAGTCCAAAAGCTTCGGAACAAAGAGATCAAATATGTCAAAGTCCTCTGGAGGAATCACACCCATGAGGAGGCAACTTGGGAAGCCGAGGATGAGATCCGACGCAAATATCCGAATCTTTTAGGAATCAGGTACGATAGCCAAGTTTTGAGGACAAAACTTTCTTTAAGGAGGGTAGGTTGTAAGCCCCTAGATTTTTCGATAATATTAGCAAACCCTAAGAACCGGAAGTTGAAACGAAACCCTAAATTAACCTAGTTATGATTAGTCTAGTGAATCTAGATCCGGCACCCGTGTTCTTAAACCCTAGAAAACGAAATTGAAATAATTGTGGAATGGTTCGTAATAATAGGGAAGCCTAAAAATATCAGATTCGAATTTTTCTAGTGTCCTTCGGATCCGATCGGGATCAGTTTTCGAAAACCGTGCCCCGGAGCACCGGATAGCAAAAATATTCCGACAACACCAATAGATTCGTAAAAATATAAGGTTTTCAAAAATATCAGTTTTAGAATTTTTCGGTATCTAAAAATAACAGATATAGGCCTTTTACGCGTATTTTCTTTACTACCGGTATTTTAATTGTCTAGTCTACTATTCATAGTACTTTTCTACTATTCATTACTATTCACCTATCTCTACTTTTTCTTACACTCTATTCTTACACTCTACCATACCTATATCTTACAATTTACCTTCCCCATACAACTTTAATCACATCACACTTTACACATTACTTCTTTTATTACAAAACAAACAAAAAAATCAATTTTTCCCCCTACACAAAACCGCGCCCTCTTCCTCCCCTCTCAATTTTTTTTCTTTTCCAATTTATTTTATTACATCTAATTTCCACTCCAAAAATCTATAAATACCCCCTTCCTCTTCCATTCTTTCACACAACAAAAATTCATACTAAATCTCTCTCCAAAATCACTCCACAAAATTCCTCTCCCAACATCTCTCTCAAGTTCTCTCTTTTCTTTAGAAAATCCATTCCCACATAATACTAAACCCATTCTTTTCTTCTTCAACCAACACATAAACTTTAGGTAAAACTTCTCTTATTTACTCATCATGTTCATATAACTTAACATGAGTTTAGTGTATGTTTCTTAGACTCAATGAGTTAAAGAAGCAACAATTTATTCATGTTTTGTTTTTGTTCATGTTCTAAAGAAGCAACAATTTATTCATGTTTTGTTTTTGTTCATGTTCTTATTTTCTTTATGTTACTATTACGTTATTATTATTTCCAACCTAACTTATATAGGTATTATGTATATTTTGTATATATATTTATTTAGAGCATATAAGCTCACTTGTTATTTATTTTCAAGTCTTGCAATCTATTTATTTACTTGTTTTATGCAATATTAAGACTAGTCTTTCTAGTCTTAGACTTGTCCAATCAAGTCAAAAAATTTTATTTCTTTGCTTTTCTTTTCTTTGAGGACTAGTCCATTCTTAGTCCTGGGATACCTTGAGAAGCTAAGGTTCCCAATACTTGACTTTACTTTTATGCTCTTACTTCATTATGTTGTTTTTATATTTCTCATAGTCAGAAACTCTCATTCATACATGAATATGTTGTTATTGTCTCAATCACAATAGAAATGAGTTTTCCTAAAATAAAGATAAGAACTCTTTTTAAATATAAAATTTTGTCACATAAGAAGTTATTTTCTTTAAAGGTTTGAAATTTATCTTAAACAAATATCCTTCTAAAGATAGTAACAATATATGGTTTTTACCAAGAAATACATAAAGTAAAGTTAATATAAATTCTCTTTTCAAAATAAGAAAGTTTCTTTAGACTTAAACAAAGGATTTCTTAGATTCAATTGTCAAAGTTTTCCACCAACACTAAATTCTAAGATAAGTTTTTCAAAAATAACTTATAAGATGACTTCTTTTAAAAGTGGAACTAACCATAAAGTATTTAGAAAGACTTTGTTTTTCCAAAAACATTAGAAATAAATTTACGGAAATCTTGAAAGATTAAAATAACTTTTTAAGGAATGGAGTTAACAGGAGGAAGTACTCAATTATGATAACTTAGGAAATTTTTCAAAAATAAAATTCTTTTCAAGCCTTAAGCTTATCTCACTTTCAAGACATTTGTTTTACAAAACCATTGTTGAGACAACACCAAATTCATGCATATAGTATGAGATTATACATATATGTATATACATATATTCAAGGGATTTTTCAACATACTATATATCTATATTTTTGTACAAAAGCCCTTGAGTGAAGAAAGGTTTGAAAAACTCTAGTTTTGAAGTTTGGAAAATTCGTATCAAATCTGTACGCTACTATTCCGAGACCTAAATAACTTCTTTTGATGAAAATAACCTAGAAATAGATAGATCTTTTCGAATAGGTAGAAATCGGTATATAATATGCGAAATTCCGAGTTAAAATGAGCAAGTTATGGCCATTTTAAGTTGGGATTTCCATTCCATACGATTTTACGAATTCTTTAAGATAGAATATAGAACTTGAATAGATCTTGGATGAAATACTCATGTTGGGTATTTCTTTTTTTTAGGTTCGAGGATCACGATCTTGTCTTCCCCGAGGATTACTTCGACTCCTAGAGTGCTATGGACGAGTGAGTTTCCTTTATACTTATGTATTCGCGCATGTGCTTGTAGAATAGAGCACTAGATGTAGGAAAAGATAAAATTGATATGCATGTGTGATATTAGGGAATTATGTATGTGATTCGTTGTGTGCGATCAATGAACGATATATCGGAACCCGATTTGTGATTGATATAAATGTTTCCTTGTATGTATTGTTATGTGTGCAAATATTGTTTGATCGCTTTAAATGATTTAAATGCCATATTGAAATCCCTATATAATAAATTGCTCATGCATATCACTTAGAATATCATTTCGAAGTTTTGCTACTACTCCTTAGCGTGGGACCGGAAAGGTAAGCTGTCTAGCTACATCTTGAGGGTTAGGACGTACGGGGAATACGGCCTCAAGGTATAGCCGAGCCGGATCGATCGCTTTAGGCATGGAAGGCCCGGGGACTAATAGTACGGTTCGTTGGAACCCCAAGATGCGCGCAAACTTAAAGGAGGTTGTTCGGGACCCAGTTCAAAGCATTCCCTTACCACCGATGGAGGGGTAAATCCATCAAACATACGAAACCGGATAGTCGTATGTAATGTTTGATCATATGGTTGTTGCATTCATATGCTTGATTAATAAACTTGTTTGATTGTTGTTATGAGTACTATTGTGCAAGGAATGTCTCACTAAGCTAGTCATGCTTATACTCCTATAGACTTTTGATATTGCAGGATTGTCTTTTGTACCCGAGACCACCTTGATTTCCCGGGTAGAATCCTTGTTTTTGAGAAGCTTTTGGAGGCAATCTATTTTGAAGTTATAGAGTAGATTTCTTCTAAAATCTTCTAGCTTTAGTTAAGTTATATTTAGAACCATGTTATTATGAATTATCGGGGGAATGCTCCTTAGAAGCTGTAAGACTTTTATTTCAATGAAATATATATTAAGTGTTATTTTGCATGTTCCGCTGCTAATGCCTTAAAAATGCATTACTCCACCGGTCTCCGGTTGTTGTGATTGTACGCCTTGTACTGATATGGAAGCTTTCGAGTGACTGAGGTAGTTATTCTTAAGTTTTAATATTGCGTACGGCGAGCTGTCACGTTTAGGGTACCCGCTGGGGCGTGACAATGTCATTCACTTAATTTTTCTCTTATGACTTAAAACATTTTTCTTATACAACTTAGAATGATTTTCCTCGCAACCACATAAAGATTTGTGTTGTTGGAAAGTAATTAGTTGAAAGAAGATTGATATGAAAATAAAGTATTCATGAACTAAAATAAATATAAAACCATGATTTTCTCTAAATCGAGTTTCATATTTACAAAATCCAAGGATTAGAGTTTTGTTTAAAAAGTTAAACTTAGGAAATTCTTTAAAAAAAGGGGAAATACACTTGGGATTTTATGTCACAAGTAAGTAAAACCATGTTTGATAAAATAAATTATTAAATAAAGAAATTCGAACAAATATAAACTGTTAAAAATTTTAATTATATATATATATATATATGCATTATGACTTGTTGAGTCATATATTTACTAAATAGCAATGTAATCACAAATTAAAGGATAACTTTTCACAAAACTCTATGTTTCATAAAGATTGTTTACAAATTTCTATTTTTGAGATAACATCACTAGAATCATGCATATAATATGAGCCTATGTATTTATTAAAATGATTTTTCAACTATATAAATATTTACGTATTTGCTACGAAATTTTTGGATGAAATAGAATTTAGAAAAATTACAATTTGAGGTTGGAATTTTCATGTTAGAACTGTACTAACACGTTTTCAAACCTAAATGACTTCAAATGTTCAAAATAACTCTAGAAATAGATAGATCTTTTCAAGTAGATAGAAAACAACATCTTATATGCAAAACTTTGAGTTAAAATGAATAAGTTATGACCATTTTAAGTTGGAGTTTCACATAATATGAATTTTGATGAAAATAACAAAATATAATTAGAAATTTTGAGTATAACTTTTGAAATACTCATTCCAGGTTTTTTTTTTTTTTATTTAGGTGACGCGGAATATGAGACTCTCCTTTCTAAGGATTAATACGACTAAAAGATTGTGATATGAACGAGTGAGTTTTCTCCCATTATTTTGTTACCTTGCTTGTACTTGTAGATAGTTGCACTAGATCTATAAGCACAAAAAAATGAATATGAATGGGGTTTACATGTATATGCCTTTATGTATGTGTAACAATGGATGCTAAGCATATTGAAACCAATAAATGATTGTTTAAGTATAACATAATAAGGACTACTACTCCTATGCGAAGAATTGGAAGGACCAAAGGTCAAGGTCATTCTTAAGGAACTAAGGCGTAACGGGGATACATCCCAAGGATGAGCTATACCGATCGATGGCTATGAGCAGAGTGCTCAGGGACTAGAAGTGAAGATAATAGAGATCTTTAGACCTAAATTCCTTAAGCCCCGATACGAAGGGTGTAAATCCATTCTATATATGGTTTTTGGATACCCATACATACAAAACATGACTTAATAAACTTGTTTGAAATCACAATGCAAATAAAATGAAATATCTCACTAAGCTCGTCATAAGCTTACATCCCCATAGATTTTTGTTAAAACATGTATGCTTGAAACTCTATCCGAGGACAAGAAATTAAGGAAATCAATGGTGGATTCTTGAGTTTCTATGAAGGAAGTAGAAGCATAGAAGGAATTTTTTTATTCGGAATTTTTTTATGAGCAATGTGTGTTATGTTAAACTTTTGGAGAAGTACTAGGAATTATATCTATATGGTCTTGAAGACAATAGCAAAGGTATACCCCTAAGAGTTGTAATTGATCCTATTTATGTTTTATGTTAAGTATTTCTCTTACCTTGTTACTTAATTGCTATCAATGTAAATTGTACTTGTAAACCCGGTTTTCTTGGTAACTAAGTAGACTTTGGGAACCGGAATCTAAAACCCTAAACCGGATTAGCTTGAGCTTAGGAGAGAAACCTAAGAATCCTAGATCCGGCTTTCCTTCGATTCTAAACTAATGAACTTTTGTAAAATAATTTTATTTGGAATATTGTTCTAAAGTATATTTCAAACCATAAAAGATCTATTTTGAAAATTTTCTACTCTGGGCTGATAAGTGTCCAAAGACCCAAATTATTGCTACTATATTGAGCATTTTTATATGCTATTTGTTTAAATATTGAGGAAAAGGATCTTTATTGAGTTAATCTTTGGTTTAGGGACAAATCATCAAACATCGAGCTTCTCAAGGGATTATCAAAGAAAGAAGCCAAGTTTGAAGATCTTTGGAGCTTTTGCGAAGTTGCCAACCATACACTAGTGACATTCACACATTGTGTACTTTTGGAGGAGCGTTTTTTCGAAGAAATTTTGAAGATTTCCAAAAATTAAGGTACATCACCTCTCATACACTAGTTGTGTACATCAGGTCGTTGTACATGTGTCAACAGAGGAAAAAGAAGCTACTTAATGAGTACAACCCGATGTACACGGGTCGTGTAGGGGTCGTGTAG